>APFE030802552.1:0-14947 GCA_000404065.3 Pinus taeda
CTCCACCTATTTTGGACAGGGTGAACCGGTGTATCATTGGCCCTGGCAACATCTCTCTGGAACCAATCAGTATGACGGATGGTTTCGGAGGCAGGTTTTCTGAGAGCGTAGATGCAAATGGTGGTTTTGGAGGCAGTTTTGTTGAGAGCATCGATGCAACTAGTGGTTTTGGAGGCAGGTTTGTTGAGAGCATCGATGCAACTAGTGGTTTCGGAGGCAGGTTTGCTGAGAGCATAGATGCGAGAAGTGGGTCGTATATTTCCCAACGTAACGCCGCCCCGTATGAAAACACGGAGTGCCCGCGTATGCCAACACCACATTCAAATTTGTTGGTAATACCACCTGGTATCAATCCTACCACCTTGCTGGACTCTTCGGCTGCCTCTGATGAGCAGGTCAGTTGCTTTAACGAGTTTTTTTTGGGTTTGAAAGTGAAGAGCTGTTCATATTTTATAATGTCTTTCAATGGTTAGGGTTTTGTTTTTCTAACCTATTTGGTTCTTTAAAAAAAATATACTGTCCGATGAATCAATGTGTTCTTGAGAGATAAAATGAAGAGCTGTTATAATGTCTTTCAATTGTTAGGGTTTTGTTTTTCTAAAGTGTCTGGTTCTTTAAAAAATAATATACTGTCCGATGAATCAATGTGTTCTTTAGAGATTAAGTTCATTGGAATAGAATGTGCCAATTGAATATCTAGCTGCACAATTAGATCTGTGCACAATTGGATCCGTTGTATGCTGGTTTCTGGCCACGCAAACTAAATTTATTTGTTTTTGTTAGGTTTTTGGTTTTTAATTTTAATTTTTTTTGTTTGTTGAGACGTAGATTAATTGGTTTATTCTTTATTCCAAAAATAATAAGCAAGATGAGATTAAGTTAATTAGAGTGAAATGTGTAAATTGAATAGTTAGCTGCACAATTAGATCTGTGAACAATTAGATTTGTGTGTTTATTCCAGGTTTCTGGCCACTGATACAAAATAAAATTTATGTGTTTTTAGTTAAGTTTTTCGGTTTTAATCTTCATTTTTTTGTTTTTAATCTTATTTTTTGTTTTTAGTGTTCATTTTTAATGGTCACACAAATGTAACCTAGCTCACTAATAATCTCCTCATTCCCCCTGTGGGTAGAGAATTGTAATTCTTCCTCCACGCTATCTCCAACGCCTCCGGCAATGTTGACACCTGCAGAATCTCGTTTCAGTCACAAACCTGGGCGTCTAGAATAATGGCCTTGCTTACCTTGTATAAACGTCCTCCATGCAGTCAACCAGGGTGGAAATTCATGACTTTTATTATGATGTCATGCTTATTCATTGCACTGGCCTCATCAAATTGACAGCTCCCAACTAGCGCCATTAAGGCTATGCTGCTGGAGCCTGCTCCCCTCACCTTGCCCATGGAAAAGTTATATTATACATCCCACTTGTATTCTCTAAATTTGACTCAAATCCACAAGCGGTCCCAAGCTTCAAGCACCAATATAAATCTCTGTCTACTGTAGCATGCATTGCATAAATGATGGCTCTCTTGCTCAGGAAAAACCCTAGAATCACAGCCTAAACCTAGGGACTACCTGAAATTAGACAAAAGTGGCTACTACAGCACCCTGGAACTTTGGTCACCATACACACTTGGATGGGGCTAGCAATATTGGAACAGTTGAGTGGCATGGCAACAAGTTGTGAAAGGATAACTTACCGGCAAGAGTACTTTCCAGAATATTTGGCCACAATTTTTTGTGGGAAGAAGGCATCCACATTTTCTAAGCATTTTCATGAGAACAACGATAAACAAATGTGTTTGCTTGGAGAAAGAGCTGGCTGACTATTCATGAGACTTGATGGATACAACACCAATTTGAAGGGTTGATCCACCTCAAGGTCCAACTACGCAAACACTTGAGAACCCCACGAACTCTATGTCCACGTTGGGGCATTTATATCTGATATGGAGGATGGTGTGGCCAACCTCGATGACCTAGGGCTTCTACAACCTACCCGATCAACCACTTCCAATTTCATATACAATTGATATGGAGGATGGTGTGGCCAACCTGGATGACCTAGGGCTTTTACAATGGACGCGAGCAACCACTTCCGATTACATATACAATTTACATGACTAGCGGCCTAAACCATTACTCAAAATAACGTCTCCTTTTGAGTTGCAACATTGGGAATATGAACAACATGTGCATCAAACATGTGGTTCTTGAGAAACATGCATGGAAGTTGGGAGTTTACTTGGTCACCAAGAAGCCACATTTTGCATAGAGAACTTAGGGTTCGTTTACAAGGACTACCTCAACAATTTGCATAGAGAACTTAGGATTCTTTTACAAGGACTACCTCAACAATTATGGTCTAGGAATGTATTGAGGTGCATTGGGGAAGATATTGGGATATACCTAGACCATGATAGATCATACATTGAGTCTGACAACATTCCCATTGCTAGAATTTTGGTACATCTCAATATGAGAGAAGGGCTAGTAGAAAGTCTCCACTTGCAATATAGGGAGCTCATCACATGGTAGATCCTAAATTAGGAGGGTGTACCATTCGAGTGCAGAAGTCTGTTACTTGTATAAAGACTACCATTTGATCACTACTATTCTCATTAAGTGCCCTAAAAGACACATGATAATGGGCAAGTAGACAAAATTGGATATTGGATTGACTCCTACACAAAATGCATCAACCGAACCCCAGGGAGGGGAGAGAGAATCGAAAGACTCCTCAACAACCAGAAGATAATGTCAAAATCTCGGTAGTCTCATATCCTCTCCTCCCATATCTTGTCATGTTTTAAATTCTGAATATGCCCATTTATTAGTTGTTGCATCGGCTTTCGCTTTATTTGCATGCAATTTGAGTCCCATCACATTTCTTGTTGCTAAGGTCCATGAGACAAATATGGCCACTGATCCTACCACAATTGAGGGTCAACTCTCATTACATACTGAATGGGATGAATAGCCATGCAATAACTACCATCATAGATATAATCTTTGATCCCTTTCCCACCCCAAGCCACATCACACATTTGGCCTCAGTGACCATCCGCCAAAATCTCATAAAATTACAAGGGTAGGAAATCCTATATATCTAAGGTCATCAAGCGGGAAGGGATTGAGGTGGGAATGAGCATACAAACATCGATTGACTTGGTTCTTAGAGCAAAGGGCAACCATAAATTGCTTACCCCATGAAGTGCCCATGTTACAATTGCAAGGATTTGGTGAGCAAAGACAAAAAATTAGTACTTAGGAGACTTTTTAAATTTGAAAGGATCAATGTATTATTTCTACAAGAGACATTGGGTGAGGGACTTGCCATCAACTCTTTACTGACATTTTACCTCGTTGGACCTTCAATACCCTTGATGTTAGAGGCCGATAGTGGGATGCCCCTTTGGTTTCAACAATAGAACTATTAAGATTGAAAATATTTGGGGTTGTGAAGGTGTATTGGGTGCACACATCACATCTATTAAACTAGACACCCCACTCTCCTTGATAAATATATATGGATCCTCGCAAAATCTTGTGGGCTTCAAGGATAAAATGATGACTTCATCATTTATGAATAAGGAAAATATCATCATTGTGAGAGCTCTGAACTTCTCATTGGGATATGCTGAATCATGGGGCTCACCAGCACAAACTGATCCCCTCACTTAATATTTTGAGCACCTATTGGATTCTCGTAGTCTCCTGAATATAGACACAACCAAAATCTAGCCTACTTGATGCAATAGGAGAATTGGCAAGGACGCACTCACGAGAAGATTGGATTGTTTCATCATCAAAGCACCACTGGTGGATCGTTTGGACAGAATTAGACAGTGGGTGGGACTAGGGGTATTTTCGATCATTTCCCATTTTTTTGGTAAGTCATTAACTCCAATTATAAGCCAAACAGTCCTTTTAAATTCAACTCTGCCTCTCTTGAGGAAGTTGAATTGCATAATATTGTAAAGGAATCTTGCATCCACTATAGCCAAGATATCAACTCTTCATT
Organism: Pinus taeda; assembly: GCA_000404065.3. NCBI lineage: Eukaryota > Viridiplantae > Streptophyta > Pinopsida > Pinales > Pinaceae > Pinus > Pinus taeda. The sequence goes on from APFE030802552.1 coordinate 4,027, forward strand.
GACTACAGTCATATCTAGCAAATTGTCTCGAATCTAGCACATCACCATACTATGGGCAAAAGGAAAAAAGATAAGAGGTGATACTACTCTACTAAAAATTGAAGCTGGAATTGATGAGATGGAGAGCGCAAACAATTGAGGTGATATAAATATTGAAAGGAAGAATCAACTTATGAGATTGGAAGAAGAAAACATTAAACTCTTGAGACAGAAAGAGTAGACTTGGAAATTAAAGAGCAGAGCCATTTGGCTACACGCTCACGATGAAAATACTAAATTCTTCTAGCAATGTGTGAGTGGGAGGAAATTAATCAATATGATTCAGAGTTTAAGGGATCAAAATGGAATGAAGTGAGCTTGTGGATATGGGTACTAGACATTTGTCCCAAATGTTTAGAACCCCACGAGAAACTACCATAGAAGAAGTTCTACGTATTGCTAGGACAAAGTGCCTCGATTCATGAGTGAGGAGGATGTGGAGAACTTGAAAAAACTGGTCACCCTACTGGAGATTGACGTTGTACTAAAGTGGTTCAAAAAAGACAAGGGGTTTAATTCTACATTTATAGTACTCATCCCCAAGGTTGATAACCCCCAAAAACTTGATGACTATCGAACTATATCCTTATGCAATTGCATATACAAAATCATATCCAAAATCATTGCTATTTGCATCAAGCCCATCATATCAAAGGAGATTCCCAAGGAGAGGTTTGCATTCCTCAATCGTAGACAGATCAATGAAGCCATTGGTACTACATAAGAAGGTCTACACTTCATTAAGCTCAAGAACAGTAAAAGCATCATTCTCAACATCAACCTTTCTAAAGCTTTTGAAAGAGCATGCTAGACGTAACTTCAACTTACCCTTACCCACCTTGGCTTCCCACATTGAGCACGGCCTCAGACAATGGTGTCCATTATCTCCCCTCTTATTTTTCCTCATCATGGAAGGATTAAGTAGGATCATATTTAATTCCCGAGCATACAGGTCATTATGTGGGGTCAAAACAATAGATGTATACTATCTTACTCGTATTTTATTTGGCGATGATGTACTAATATTATTAGATGGAGCCATTCATGACACTATTTGTTTCAAGAAAATTATGTCCCTCCTTTGTAAAGCTACAAGAATGATGCCCAATTACAATATATCTACCATTATGCCTATATGATGTTCACTAAATGAAAAAGATATACTCTACAACAATTTCAATTCACTCAACTAGACATTGAAGTCAGCCTCAAGTATGTCGGCTTCATACTCAAACGAAATGATTATCGTATAGGAGATTGGTATTGGCTCATTGAAAAAATTGAAGGATGCATCAGCATTTGGCATGAGAGATGGCTATCTAGAGCAGGTAGATTAGTACTAGAGGGTATATGTGGTTGGCTCTGGCCTCGATACCAAAAGCCATCACCAAGGCTATATGTGGATGGCTATGGCCTCAATACCAAAAGGCATCACCAACATAATACAATAAATATGTTGCAGATTCCTATGGACAGGGAAGCATGTTAGAAGGACATTTGCCTTGGTGAAATGGGAAAGAAGTGGAAATCCCAAAAAATGGGGAGGCTCGGCCATGAATGATTTGAACATATTTGTAACGACTCTTGGAGAAAAACTCAGCTTGCTGATAATAACATGAGACAACTTATGGAAAGAGGTGAAAAATAAATATACCCTCTTAACATTATGTAATGGGTTCATAGTGTTAGCACCTAAATCCCCTCAGGCTGAAGGAAGGCAAAATTCAGGGTAACCACAAACCAAGCTCAGTCTCATAGCTAGCCCTACCAGAACAGGAGAGGGCTCTCTCTGAGTCACACTATGTGAATAGATGAATGAGAAGGAATCAGATGACTTACAATGAACTATTTTTCTTAAGCTAGTAAGTGGAAATGAAAACAAGGAGTGATTTTTATGAATGACTGTATTTCTGGGATGTTATGGGACCACTGGACCTCAATGAACAGAGAACCTAAAATGAAGGCACATATTATTTCGCGAGGAAAGGTAGGCTAAAAGAATAGCAATTTAGTTTTAAAATGTGGCGGGATGGAAAGATTGATTAAGAAGTTGAAAAGGGCATGGACGACATGAATCCTTTTCAAATAGAAGAATGAACAATGTATATGAAATTTTCCCATAGGTAGAGCAATAGAATTGAATTCTACTTGATCTCACTCAAAAAATTTCACGAGAGATGGATATGAAATGAAACTATGGAACATAACAAAGAAATGGAGACAATGATTAAGAAGTTGAAAAGGGCATGGGTGACATGAATCCTTTTCAAACAAAAAAACGAATACTGTATATGAAATTTTCCCACACGTAGAGCAATAGAATTGAATTCTACCTGATCTAACTCAAAAAAATTCACCAGAAATGAATGCGAAATGGAATACAAAACATAAAAATATACATATGAAATGTAAGAGAAACACTTTCTATACTCACAACCACAGGAATCTCATGAAACAGAGCCGCTGCCTTTCATTAAGTCACTGTAAAAATATACAATGCAGAAACAAAGTTTCTTTCCCACAGTCTCCGAGAAGTTACAAGCCAACCAACCCTTTGCAAATAACTTGCATACAATATGTAGAATGTGTGACGAAGAGATAGAATGCCTAGGGGTTGGGAAGTTACTCAAATAATTTCGAAATGGAGATGGAGAGCCAACCATCAGCTACAGGTGCAGCGCTGCAAATATGACATTTGGATTTGGGGTGACTATTCGCCTTCCTTCGCCACTTGGATAGAAGCCAATATAGAGAAAAAACATTTTAAATTCTGCCTTTGGTGCCGAAAACCGAAGTGTAGATGAGCGGGCCCACTTGGAGAAGTCGCGAACCAAAATTTCGCGAAACAGAAGCAAATTGGCAATTTTTCCTCTGTGCGCGGCGCCAATTTCTCTCTGCGTCACGCTACTTTGGGGCCGATTTTGGGGCACTTCTAGGTGTGAAAAATGTGCCCAAGTGGGATTATAGGAAATCTTGGCTTGTCTACTTTCTAACCCCAATAGAATTTTTGAATTTGAAGTTCATTTGCCCCTCCAAATGTTAATTCTCCCAAGACTGCTTTCTGTGTGTCCAAAAAGTGGCAGAAAGGCCATTTTTGAGAGTTTTTTGAATTTTAGGAGACCCAACACTTATCAAAATTTCTAGCCCGACCACCAGTAGATGTATTTTTCAATGGTGAATCCAAAAATGGAAACCTTTTCTCGATTGGAGAGCTATAATTTTAGCACAGGGAGAAAATCCCTGTTTTTCGCCCAAAAAATTTCCCTGTGACCAAAATATGCCCAAATTTTTTGAGATTTGGGATGGAAGTTCTCTATGGGGTGCTTTGGTGAGTCAAGGAGGCCTCAGCCAATATCCTAAGCCTATCTTTCTCGTTTTCTATTTTTTCCCTTTTTGTGGCTTTCCTTAGTTTTGCTTTCAAACTCCTTATTCGGGCTCTAAATCTCAAGTTTCGTGCCCTGTAATGAGGAGCCATGTGTCTCAGCAGTGTGTTGTCTTTGTCGGCCTTGTTCAAAATTTTGTCCAGGTGCATGTTGACTCTCTCAAGAACAGACTCGCGATCATCCATAACCTGTTGCTCCAATGAAGTGAATTCAATCCTCCTCTGCTCGGCAGTTAGGCGACCCTCACGGATGTTCTGTAGCTCCATGATCACATGCTGATATTCCAGCTGTTTGCTCCTCTGCTCTAGATAGTTGATGACCCATCTAGACCTCTCGAAATCGAGTATCAAGTATTTGATTTCTGTGTCCTGCTCCTGAATAATCATCCTAAGTTTGGCATTTTCTGCCTCTGTATCTTCATCTGTAATGAGGATGACACCGGTCCCTTGAGCACCTTATGGCTCACCCGAAGGCCCCTCCTCATGCATTGGCTCCTTACCTCTATCTTGTTCCTGTGTCGTCGATGCCGGAAGCGAGGCCCCTTCCACTCCAGGCGGAGATAACACTCACTTTGCTGCTGCAAACAAAGGCCTAGTGCCTTTCGGATAGCCTCTCTGATATGTGATGGAAAATGGCACCATAGTGGTCTCATGGCACTCATGCTGATGAGAAGTACCCCCTATCTCATGTTCTGCCTTTGATACTACCTATGGAGTGCTGAAGAAGTCACGGGAGATGAAGTCCTCCCAAGCAATGCCCTGCAATCTCAACTGATGGACCACCAAAATCTAGATAAGAGCTAAGTGATATACGTTGTTGAGCTGCTGCCGAGGGGTTTTGTGGTGCATGAATTTTCTCATCCTTTCTATGTTCCCACAAATGAAGAATGGGAGGTTCATCATACGCACCCTGTTGATAGGCATAAAGGTGAGAAAACCTCCCCTCACAACTAAAGTATTTCATGATCAATCTCATGAGCGGAGCATAATCATCTCTCAGAAATCTGAATGGGAAAACTCTCATGAGCTAACTCAAACAACTCGCTTTTATATAAGGCTCATAAAGTTCCCTCTCCACCTTCATCTTCTTGTGCCACTCTTCTCCAACATTTGGTATGCTTATTGCCACTGATATGGTTTCGGGCGTCAATGTGGAAGTGACCCCTCCCAAGATAGAGTGTCCTCCGTGTAGGTGAAGTGCAAAGAGGCGAACCAACTCATGATGAATCATGACATTTGCCACCCTCTCACAAAATTCGAAACATGCCGAGTACTGGAAACAAGACATAGTGAGAGGGCATGCCTGTAACTCTGTGAGGGTTTTTGGATCATCCCTCACATGTCTGCCACTCCTAGGTCTCCAGGGAGCCTGTTCTCATGAAGCTGTATCACTGTGGGTTTCCCCCTCATAATTTGATGCAATTTCCAAGGCCATTACTGTTGTTTGTACCCTCAATTTCTTTGCTGCACTCTGAAACCACTGAACTAATAGATGCTCTGCAAACCTGTCACCAAGGGGACAATAAAACAAGGGAGTTTAGGAGGGGAATGATGAAAAGAGGAACAAGGGTTTAAAAGGAGAAATTTATCATGGATTTGGGAGTGTTTGAGTATGGTGTTGATGGGGTATGGTTTGGATGTTTTGAGCCATAGGAATAGAGGGGACAAATGGATATGATTACAGTGGAGCTAGGGTGATAATTAGGGGAAACTGCTACAAGGGGATTAGCTGATAGAGGTAGGGTAGGAGCATGCTTTAGCAATAAAGTTACTGTAGCAAAACCCTAGCTTTCTTGACCTTCTTTATATCATCTTTGTTTTAGTTTTAAAAATTTTGCATTTGATTTCATGGTCTTCATAATAACATTCCCCTTCAAGTTTAAATGCCAATGATGAAGGTAGTTGGGCTACCTCTCCCACCTTTAGGGTCATTCATAAATTTTTTTGGCAATTTAGTGCATTTTGGGCTTGTAAGTATGTGCGCCGCGCGCCGGGTATGCACTGCACCAGTGGAAATATTTCAATGTGGCCGGGCTCCCAGTGCGCCAAGCACCCTGAGTGTGCCGCGCCACCTTGTGTGTGCGTCGCGCACTGTAAAAGTCGCCCAACTTGCTTTGAGAAACAAGGGAGGGGGTTTTAGTGGTGAATTTAGGATGATTTTCTTAGGAAACATGATGGAGGGGAGGTGAGAATGATGAGGGGTGAGGGGACAAGGGGATGGGAGCAGAACCTTGGTGGCGTCATCACAATTTTGCAACCCCATTTATCATTTTTATTGGTGATCTTTTCCATGGATGGCCTTGTTCTTTTGGCTACCATTTAAACATCTTATAAACACCATATCATTGACAAAATTGATGTGCAAGAGGTTTCATAAATCCTACCTCTTGATTTGATGGGCTTCACAAAGATTCGAAACGGTTTTGCCTTGTTTTTGAGCTGCTGGACTGTGTGTGCCGCATGCTCTTCCGAGTGCACTGCGCACCTTATATGCACCGTCCCTCTGTATTCATTCACCAGCGGGATGGCTATGTATGCGTCGCGTGTGGTGAGTTTGCCTCGCTTCTACCTGTGTGCGCTGCGCTTCCCAAATCACCTCCCAACTCACTCAAACGCTTATGAATCTCACTCTCCCACCTTCTGCAATGTCTTTCCAAGTCTCCAATGGCACAACGGCTTTTCTTTGGGCCACAATCTGTATTTATAGGCTTGATAGAAACTGGTTTGATTTTTTCCTCTTTAAAAAACCATTTTCTAAAGTTTGTGTTCTGCACTTTTGCATTGACCTTTAAACACAATGATTTTCGCTTTTTCCTTGAAATTTTGGCTCAAATGATGAAATCTTTGGCACATATTTTCAGGGATTATGTGACGGGGCCTCTGGCTTTAACATCCATGACTGCATCTGAAAATGTCAATTGTCGATTTCTGGAAAATTTTGTCATAGTTGACCTTGCTTGACTTTTCTTCAAACAGAGTTTTGAAGAAGAGTCGATATCTCTTGCGGTGATGATGAAGCTTTCTGCACTGTTGGTGTACAGGGTCTCCCTCTGACCTGCATGGATTGTTTCTGGACATGTTTTTTCAAAGATCAAATTGATGGATTTCTAGACTCAAACTAAAAATGACTCTGTCCTGAAATAGGACCAGACCTTGACTATCATGAATTTCATTGATTTTGGACCAAGACCTGAACCAGCATGGGCCAGACTTGAGGGAAACGGACAAGCATGACTTTCTCCTTCAGGTCATGGCATCTCCCTAGTGGAATGCAACTGAAAGAGAGGAGCGGGACACCTAATCATGAAATGCATAAAGAGTTTTGATCGCTGACGGAGGACTTGACCAGGCCGACTCTAACATTGGCTCCAATGGGGGATGGTAGCTCCTATGGAGGTGCCAAGAACAATAGATCTCTGGAGGAGCCAGATAGTGCCTCTTGTTCCATTGGGCTATGGAGTCATCATTTTGATAAAGAGCACAAGACTCTGGCTTATTTACAAAACTAGAGTGACCAAAAAATTGACTCAAACTTACAATTGGAATAACTCAAAAACTGACTGTACATACTGAAACCAAACTGAAATAAAAAATGGTATTTACAATGACAGTGGAAGCAGTGTTCATATATCAACAGTGATACCATTTGAGCAACCGACCATTGGTCAGCCCTCGAGGACAGTCTTCTCCACTTATTTCCTTTAGTAGAAAGGCATTTTGACCCTTGTATGTTGCGACTTTGAAAGGACCTTTCCACAAATTTTTGAACTTTTCGTGCTTGCCTTTCTCCTCATTTCTTGCATCCCATTTCAGCACTACATCGTCCACGTGAAATCTATCCATCTTGGCCTTTCTATCAGAGATTTTCCCCTGCAACTTGGATGTGTTCTTGAAGACTTCTTCTCTTGTTGGCTACAAGTGGATCATTTGATTCAGCCTTCTCTGCATGGGATCTTCCTCACTGCCAGCCTCCTGAAGGAGTTTGATCATCGGGGCAGCAAGAGAAGTGGGAAATATTGTGTCCACTCCATAAACAAGCTCAAATGGTGACATACCGATCGATTTTTTGTGAGTGATCCGATCTTCCCAAAGCGCATGAACCAACCTCTTGTTCCAACTCTTCTTATTTATTTCCAACAGCTTCTTGATGATGTTGACCAAATATTTATTTGAAGATTCTGCCAACACATTGCCTTGCGGATGATAGGTGGTTGAGTGAACCAGAATTATGTGATACTTATGACAAAATTCTATCATCCTTTTTGATCTAAACGCTGCTGCATTATCAATGATTATTTTGTTTGGACAATCCAAGTGAGACAAGATGTTATTTTCATGAAATGAAATGATTACCATGTCCGTCGCTTGTCTAGTAGGGGTCGCCTTCATCCATTTTGTGAAGTTGTCCGTGGCTGTAAGGATCCATCTATGCTGTCCAGAAGATGCATGATGAATTTCCCCAATGAAATCCAACCCCCACTACAAAAAAGGAGCGCTCACATCGATAGGCTTGAGTGGAAATGGTTGTAATTTCTGTTTTCCTTTGAAAATTTAACACTTATGATAGTGCTTTACCATCTTATGCGCATCAGCAAACAAAGTAGGCTAGTAGTACCCTGCTCTCAAAATTTTGTTAGCTGTTGATTTCCAAAAAAGATGACCACCACTCTCTCCTCTGTGGAAATCTTCCATGGCTTTCTTTGCCTCCTCTTCCACCAGGAAGTTTAACAAGACGCCACCAGGATCTTTCCAATACAATGCAGAATTCATAATACAAAACTTGGCAGCTTTCAATTTAAGTGTTCTCGCTTTATTTCTAGTCATGCCACGCAATGGTGATTGATTTTGCAACACATATATTATATCAGAATACCATGGGGACAACGAAAACATTTCAAAATACCTAAATTGACGTTCCCTCCTCATTTTCATCGGTCAGGGCAGCAATCAGATTTATGTCCAATGCATGCAAATTTGATTCAGCCATTAGCTTCGCCAACCCCTGTCCTTTGACCAGCTTTGTAGGCTTTATCTCCACGTCGTATTCTAGCAAGACTGCAATCCATTTTCCTATTCTCCCTTCCGAATGAGTCTGTACCAAATCTTTTACAACAATATTAGGAACATAGGCCAGAATGTGAGAATGTAGGATATATACCCATAAATCTTTCAATGCCTTCACCAAGGCGAGGGATTGCTTCTCAATGATGTTATACTTTAAAGTTGTGTCTCTTATAGCTCTGCTAAAAAATACAATGGGTCTTTCATGACCCTCTCTCTTCTTCAATAATACAGCTGCCATAGTATGCCTCGAAGCAAAAGAAAACAGTATGAAATCCTGAGTATAGTCTAGGCTTACTAGAACTGGAGCTGAAGAAAGGGCCAATTTTATCAAGTTGAAATATTTTACTACCTCATCTATCCATTTCACCTGACTGTCTTTTTTAAGCATGTTGGTCATTTCTCTCAAGTGTTCTACAAGATTGGGTACAAAAAGACGCAGAAAATTCATCTTACCAATGAATGATTGTATTTCCTTTTTGTTTCTAGGCAGATCGATTTGCTGAATTGCTTAGACACGTACAGGATCTATGCAGATGCCATCTTTTGAAATGATATGCCCAATTAATTTGCCTTCCTCCATGGAAAACAAGCTCTTCTTTGGATTCAACGATAAACCATATTTCCTGCATTTTTGAAAGACAATTTTTAGGTGATGCATGTGTTTTTCATCAGATTTTGAAGACACCGTCAAGTCATCCAAGTACACCACCAAAAATACATCCTTCTCATTTGCAAATGCCAATTCCATTGCACGCTGAAATGTGGTACCTGCATTGTTTAAACCGAATGCCATTTTGGCGCAGTGAAAGGTTCCCCATGGAGTGATGAATGTTCTCTTGTTTCTATCATCTTCATGGATGGAAATCTCGTTATATCCAGAATAGCCATCAAGCAGCGACATACGAGACGCCCCTACTACTCGCTGAAGTATATGGTCCATCTTGGGTAGCGAATAGTTGTCCTTTAATGAGACCTTATTTAGATTTCTGAAATCAATGCATAAGCGGATCTCACCGGTCTTCTTACGTACAGGCACTGACTTAGATATCCAATCTGAAAATATAATGGGCACAATAATACCTCATTTGAACAACCTATTTACCTCCTTTTCGATGGATGGCAGAAACTTTGGATTTATCCTCCTCAGCTTTTGTTTTAATGGTTTTTGGTTGGGCTTGATAGGTATCGTAAGCTGAATGATATTTGTATCATAGGTTTTTAAATCAGAATAATCCCAAGCAAATACATCTGCAAATGAAGCCATCAAACTGATATATTTGTCTTTGATCTTTAGCGGTAATGCTTTAGACAATTTTACCAACTTTGGATTGGCAGTTTTACTGATGAGGACCTCTTCTACACCCTTTTTTGTCGGCAGCAATGTTGGTTTGCTGGCTACATCATCCTGATCAAAAAGTTCTTCTAGAGGTATCAAGCCTTTAGGAATGATGTTATTCTTCAGTTGCATTACGTCCATTTGATTGATCTGCACTTCATTTATACCATTCCCATTGTCTTCATCATTTTCCACATCGATTGAGATTTCTTCGAACTTGCCTTTGTTGAGCAGAAAATCTTTAATCTCCTCACCATCTTGAAATACTTGCCAATGTCGTTGATTGTTTGGAATGGTTGGACGATGCTTGACATGGATTTCAAATCTATTGCTAGAGTTCATGGGGATCTTCAAGCTGCTTGCTGCCTTGGCAAGAGCATCAGCAATACTATTTTAGATTCTTGGCACACATGTCAAAGTGTATTCAGAAAACAGCTTCAAGATGTCCAAAACTACATTTTGATAGGCCCACATCCTAGGATGTTTTTCTTGATATTCACCTCTGACCTCTTTTATTACCAACTCGAAGTCGCCATATATTGAAATCCTCTTTGCATTCAGCTTTCTAAGAATTTTCAGGCCAACAATCAAAGCTTCATATTCAGCTTCATTATTGGAACATTCGAAGGCTAGCTTGTAGGAGAAAACTCTCACACTGCTAGGTACTTTGTTTGGGGCGGAGAAAGGACTACGTACCCAACTGCCAATACCAGCTCCATCATTCCTTACTGCTCCATCAAAATCCATGGTCCATAAGCCTTCTTCCTCCTCTTGTAAGTGTTGAAAATTAGTTTGTTGTGCTTTGTCTGCTTGCTTCCCATTGTTTTCAACTCACTCTGAACGCAATAAAATACAAAGATAACCATATACACAAAGATGCAGTGGAAATAATACTTCATTTCATTAATGGAAAATACTGAAATATTCTTACAATTGGAAATATAAAAAAACCAGCTAGGGCGATGGTAGCTTATCTCTGAGAAGAGATGTGTGGCTACATGCCTCTGAACTATGTTACAATGAGGCTCGAAGGCCTATTTATTGTTGAGAAACAATGGAAAACCCTTCACATTCCAAAACCTGACCCTAGAAGATGAAAC
>APFE030802552.1:15197-77949 GCA_000404065.3 Pinus taeda
TTGTTCCTGTGTTCTGTCATGACCGTATCCCTTTGCTGCTGCTGCCGCATGGAGGAACCCTTTTGCGGGGGTCATGGATGTAGCAACAATCTTCCCCTTACTTTGGGGGTGAACCAGACAGGAAATAAATTTCCTAGTTTGTGATATGAGCTTGCTGCTTTTCTTAGCAATGATCAAAGAGGCGGCGGTAGGTGGGGCTACCTCTAGTATCCTGCATAATGAATTATCCAAAGAGATAACAATAACACGAGGCCTTGAATCATACACAGCATGTCGCCTCCACAAGTATGACTAGCCTAATAGTACATCACAAACATCTAGAGGTGTAAAATCACACAGTACCTCATCTATGAATGGTTTGATGCTGTAGGGAAGGCGGCACTACTGGCAAACTTTGAGATCTCGTCCTTCATGAAGCCACCCGATACTGTACGGTTGCGGGTGTGGTGTAGTCGGTAGGCCCAACCGCTTCATGACCTCTGCTGAAATAAGGTTCTTTTGGCTGCCAGTGTCGACAATGAATTGCAGCGGCGAACCCTTCACCCACATCTGTAAGTGGAAAAGACATTCCCCCTCCTCTCACTCTTCGGGCTCATTCTTCTGGATCTTGGGAGTGGCAACAGTGGCGCTGAGATCTGCATCAATGATTTTCTTCCCTTTGCCATTCTCCTTGTCGGGTTCTGGCTCACGGTTGGAACATGTATCTGATTCGGAAGCCTTCAACTCGGCCACCACTCACTGCTTGGTCCGACACTCACTTATGTTATGAGTGGGACTCTTGTGGAACTCACACCACTTTCCTGTGTCCTTCTTCGGCTTTGTAGTGTTGTTCTTTTCTTCCGGCTTCGACGGGTTGTCTTGGGTCACCCTGCCTTGGCTTTGTCCTTTGGGCTTCGGATTACAAGATCTAAAGTCTCGCTTCTTTTGTTTGAACTTTTTCTCGATTTTGACAGCGTATCGGTATGCTGTGTCGAGTGAGGAGATGTTCAAGAACTCCATCTCTTCCTGGATGTATCTGTGTAGGCAACCACGGTATTTGAGCACCAGATGCAGCTCAGAATCTCTAATACCCAACTGTGTGTGAAGGGTATGAAAAATGTTTGTGAACTTTGGCACATCTTGATCTCGTCCCTGTCGCAGTGTGGTCCATTTGATGTATTTGTCCTCATAGCTTTTGATAGGGTAGTACTGCTCCTTGATGGGATCACGGAAGTCATTCCAAGTGGGTGCGGCCGAAAATAGTAAGCATGTGCTTTCATCCTTCTGCTCGCAGTAGATTTCCCACCAGTCCTTGACGTGGGGGGCTGCTTTGATAAGAGCGAAAACTAACTTTTCCCGACTTGAAAATTCATGAACAGAAAAATACCCATCTAGCAAATTTAACCATTTATCTACCACATCTGCGTTTATTTTACCCTGGAAGATGGGGATTTCAAAACTCACTTGTACCCTAAAGGGCGTGGCATTTCCAGAGTAACTGCTGGAAGCCGATGCGTCACCTCTGGGTAGTCGCTGAAGGCTCTGCGCAAAGCTATCCATCGTCGCGTTCCTTTGCCGCTCGAGGGTTTCTTCGAGCAAGATTTTGATAGGATCTCCTGCCCCCTCGTCTTTCTTCTCATCCGCCATGGGAGGCGGTCGGGATTTGCAAGGTTGGTCTTGCAAAGGTTCGACCAGTTCAAGCCCTAACTTCTTATATCCCGACCTCGTTGGGGACATGCAAAGAAAAACAGAGAAAAAGTAGACCGCTCTGATACCACTGATCCAGATTTAAACAAGAACGCAATAAAATACAGAGATAACCATATACACAAAGATGCAGCGGAAATTTTACTTCATTTTATCAATGGAAAATACTAAAATATGCTTACAACCGGAAATAGAAATAAACCAGCTAGGGCGATGGTAGCTTATCTCTGAGAAGAGTTGTGTGTCTACATGCCTCTGAATAGTGTTACAATGAGGATCGAAGGCCTATTTATTGTTGAGAAACAATGGAAAACTCTTCACATTTCAAAACCTGACCCTAGAAGATGAAACACCAAATTGTGGGCCCCTTTTTTGGGTAAGCTGGTACATCAACTTCCCGGGGTTGCGAATTGGTTGTATTATCTCCGTTTGATGCGCATGATAGCTCGTTGGAAAGATATCTCCGAGGACTACGATGAAAAAGATGATTTTTAGACAGAAAAATCGCTAGCAGTAGATTTCCCAAAAAAAACGTCGTTTAGGGCCTCAAAACGGCTCCGGAAGTTTAGCACTCGAAAAGCTGCTAAAAATAGTAAATTGTGCTATAATTAAGGAAACTGAAAGAAGCACTAGAGGGTATCCACATGGAATTAGCGGGTGGCCACCAATATCCACCTAGATCAGACTGCCCAATATTATGTTGCTTTTCTTGTCTTTATTTTTTCAAAATCTCTCTAAAATTTTCTATTATCTCCAGAATGTCATCTGCTTCTACCATCTGACTATCTATCTCATTTAAACTATCTGAAAACAAAACATAAGACTCTAAATATGTATGTACATAGTTAATGGGATGATTTATCGGTTTCTCCTTGCTTGTGATCATATATTTCATCTTTTGTTCCCGATATAACTTCCTCATTTGTCCAAACACTGGGATTGTTGCATAGGAGAAATCCAGTTGTAGTGTCCCTTTCAATTTTGCTACCCAAGACTTGGAAAGAAGCATGAAAAACCTTGGAGGAATATCTGCTACCACCACATCCATCAGGACATTTTTCATAGGAAGCTGATCCAAACTCAAAACCAAGTCTTTGATGAGACGAATACATCTTACTCTACTCGAATCGAATGAATAAAGATCATCATATTGTCGAGTGATATCCAGACCAAGCTTATCCATGATAGCCATGGGCATGAGATTGTGAGACGCTCCGGAATCGAACATGGCATTATGTAAAATGAAGTCATGCAACCTCAAACTGATGTAGAAAGGGGGCACCTCATTGTCACGAGACTCACCATTTGATGCTGGTCCAAAAATCATTTCAGGCTTATCCTCTTCTACATTTACCATGTCGGACATTGGGTCCCAATTCAACAATTTAGAAATCTGTCCTTTATAAATGTTTCTCTTCATTACTTCAGTCAAGGGGATGGATATCTTTAACTTAGAAATGTCGTTCTCTAGGCTAAAAGTGGGAATCTCTTCTACCTCCTTGACTGGGATCTCCTTCCTTTCTTCTTCCCTTGAGGTGGCAGGTTGTTGTGATTGCTCTGCAGGTTTTGATTTGTTGCTCTCCGGACCAACCGCCTCCTTTTCTTTTCTCTGTGTAGCTGATAAATCATTCTTTGTTTTTTCACCCTTTGTCTTTTTCTGAATTGGTATGGCCGACACATCTCTATTTCTAAGTGAATATCATTGTTGTTTTGTAGATAGAGCATTCATATACCCCCTTTGATATTCTTCTGATTCTTCTTCCAACACATTGTCACTAGCTAGAATAAAATCAGTGTCTTGGTTTGCAGCTGAATTTACTCCACATTCTTCTTCTTCGGTAATGTAAGTAGGCAACTCATATGGAATAAAGAGATGGTTTTCTTCACCTATTACAATCTCATCCTCGTCTGACTCTAGTCCATGAACAAAATTATGATGCAAAGGTGTTTGTACCGGTTTTTGTGCATTCTGCTCTTGAGTTCGTTGATCTCTCTGGCTTATCCTGTACTGTGGTTGCTACTGACCACGAAAGTTATGATTCCTCACTTGTGATTCTGTCTTGTCAAGTTTTACCCTCTCAAACATCTGTTCTACCTTTTTGAGAAGTTGATCTATTGTAGAAGATTCTTCTTTCACAATGGTGTTCTTCTCTGCTTTCACCCTAGCTCTTTCAGACAGCAGGTTCGCCTCAACACTCACCGCAATTCTCTGCATGTCTTCCATTGTGGCCAGTTCCCTTTCTCTCAATTGATAAGCCATATCAGCATCAAAGTCATCTGGGAATTTTCCCATGGCTAGTCTCACGGGCGGCCTTAGATCATCTGGAATTTCATTGTACACTTTATTGAATCTCGTGCTATAATCTTGGACTGACTCACCAACTTTTCTCTTGATTTGCTCGTATTCGGACAAAATTTGAAGAGGGTTGTTTTTCACTTCCCAATGGCTCACGAGTGTTCTATGTAGGTCTGTCAAGGTGGCGATACGTGCAGCCGGTAGACCTCTGAACCATTTCTTCACCTCACCTACAAATGTTTTTACAAAGATCCTCATTAACACGTTCTCCACAGTGATATCATAAAGTTCACAGAAATCTATCATTCGTTCCACGTGTTGCTGCACAGTAATGCTGCTAGGAGTGTCATCAAACAATGGCACTTTTCTTTTGTAATCAGCGAGCATATCATCTAGAACTTGGGGTAGAACAGGGGGTACAAAACATGCAGCCATCATTTTTGGTGGATTTGGCCTTGGAGGTGTTGGAGGAGTGTGCACGGTTTGCAAGGGGCTTGCAATTGGAATTTGGAGCAGTGTCACAAGGTAATTATCAATTAATATATTATCTCTCTCTGTTTCGAGATCTACAAGAAATTGCAGATCAGAGACAGTATAATCAGCAACCCTTTCGGATTTAGACTCAAACAATGATATCTAGAACCGATCGTCGAACACAAGCTCTTCAAGATACTCAAAAATGTCGGGACATGAATGAGATTTGAACATGGGATTTATGATGCTCTCTTGCTGAAGGAGCCTAGGGATCAAATTTGGGTTTTTGAAGATATGAGGAGGATCTGGGTCTGGATTGGCTCTAGTATATCGTCTCGAAGCCAGCGTGCTATTGAGAAAAATCACAGGACACAACCAACTTGCTCAGCCTTTCCAATCCTAAGCTCATCATCGAGGAGCTTAAAATTATTTAAGAAACATGGGGATTTGATTTCAAACTTAGTCTGTCTCCCCAGTGGAGTCGCCACTATGTTAGCACCTAAATCCACCTCAGGCTGAAGGAAGGCAAAATTCAGGGTAACCACAAACCAAGCTCAATCTGGTAGCTAGCCCTACCAAAACAGGAGAGGTCTCTCTCCAGGTCACACTGAGTGAATGGATGAACGAGAGGGAATGAGATGACTTACAATGAACAATTTGTCTTAGGCTAGTAAGTGGAAATGAAAGCAAGGAGTGATTTTTATGAATGACCGTATTTCTGCGATGTTATGGGACCATTAGACCTCAATGAACACATAACTTAAAATGAAGGCACAGATTATTTTGTGAGGCAAGGTAGGATGAAAGCATATAAATTTAGTTTTAAAATGTGGCGGGATGGAAAGATTGATTAAGAAGTTGAAAATGGTATGGGTGACATGAATCCTTTTCAAACAGAAGAATGAACACTATATATGAAATTTTCCCACAGGTAGAGAAATAGAACTGAATTCTACCTGATGTCACTTGAAAAATGTCACCAAATATGGATACGAAATTAAACTATGGAACATAACAAAGAAATGGAGAGAATCATTAATAAGTTGAAAAGGGCATGGGAAACATGAATTCTTTTCAAACAGAAGAATGAACACTGTATATGAAATTTTCTCACAGGTAAAGCAATAGAATTAAATTCTATCTCATCTCACTCTAAAAATTTCACCAGAAATGAATGCGAAATGGAATACAAAACATAACAAGATACATATGAACCATAAGATAAAAACTTGCTATACTCACAACCACAAGAATCTCATGAAACAATGCCGCTACCTTTCATTAATTCTCTGTAAAAATATACAATGCAGAAACAAAGTTTCTTTCCCACAGTCTCCCAAAAGTTACAAGCCAACCAACCCTTTGCAAATAACTTGCATACAATATATACAATCTGTGAGGAAGAGATAGAACGCCGAGGCGTTGGGAAGTTACTCAAATCTTTTCGAAATGGAGATGGAGAGCCAACCATCAGCTACAAGTGCAGCGCTGCAAATATGACATTTGGCTTTGGGGTGACTATTTGCCTTCCTTCTCCACTTGGATAGAAGATCATCTCGAGAAAAAACATTTTAAATGTTTCCTTTGGTGCCAAAAACCGAAGTGTAGATGAGAAGGCCCACTTGGAGAAGTCGCGAACCGAAATTTCGCAAAACGGAAGCAAATTGGCAAATTTTCCTCTATGTGCCGCGCTAATTTCGCTCTCTGTTGCGCTACTTTGCGGCCTGTTTTAGGGTACTTCCAGGTATCCAAAATGTACGCGAGTGGGCTTGCTGGAAATCCTGGTGTGTCTACTTTCTAACGCCAATAGAATTTCTGAATTTGAAGCTCATTTTCCCCTCCAAATCTTCATTCTCCCAAGATGGCTTTCTGTGTGTCCAAAAAGTGGCAGAAAGTCCATTTTTGAGTGTTTTTTGACCTTTAGGAGACCCAAGACTTATCAAAATTTCTAGCCGAGACACCTGTAGATGTATTTTTCAATGCTGAATCCAAAAATGCAAACTTTTTCTCGATTGGTGTGCTAGAATTTTAGCGTCGCGCAGGGTGCGTGACGCATAGGGAGAAAATCCCTGTTTTTCGCCCAAAAAATTTCCGTGTGACCAAAATTTGTCCAAATTTTTTGAGATTTGCCCAAATTTTTTGAGATTTGGGTACTTTGTTGAGTCAATGAGGTGTCAACCAAGATCCTGAGGCTATCTTTCTCTTTTTCCCTTTTTTCCCTTTTTGTGGATTTCCTCAGTTTTGCTTTCAAACTCCTTATTCGGGCTCTCAAACTCAAGTTCCGTGCCCTGTAATGATGAGCCATGTGTCTTAGCAGTGTGTTGTATTTGTTGGCCTTGTTCAACATTTTGTCCAGGTGCATGTTGACTTTCTCAAGAAATGACTCACGATCATCCATAACCTGTCGCTCCAATGAAGTGAATTCAATCCTCCTCTGCTAGGCAGTTAGGCAACCATCACGGATGTTTTGCAGCTCCATGATCACATGCTGATCTTCCAGCCGTCTGTTCCTCTGCTCCAGATAGTTGATGACCCATCTGGACCTCTCGAAATTGAGTATCAAGTCTTTGAATTCTGTGTCCTGCTCCTGAATAATCATCCTAAGTTTGGCATTTTCTGCCTCTCTCTTCATCCGAAATGAGGTTGACACTGGTCCCTTGAGCACCTGATGGCTCACCCAAAGGCCCCTCCTCATGCATTGGCTCCTTACCTCTGTCTTGTTCCTATGTGATCGATGCCGCAAG
Organism: Pinus taeda; assembly: GCA_000404065.3. Classification (NCBI taxonomy): domain Eukaryota; kingdom Viridiplantae; phylum Streptophyta; class Pinopsida; order Pinales; family Pinaceae; genus Pinus; species Pinus taeda. Next base: position 22,398 of record APFE030802552.1, read on the forward strand.
CGAGGCCCCTTCCGCCCCAGGTGGATATAACACTCCCTTTGCTGCTAGAAACAAAGGCCTGGTGCCTTTCGGATAGCCTCTCTAATATGTGATGGAAAATGGCACCACAGTGGTCTCATGGTGCTCATGCTGATGAGAAGTACCCCCTATCTCATGTTTTCCCTCTAATACTACTTGTGGAGCACTGAAGAAGTCACGGGAGATGAAGTTCTCCCAAGAAATGCCCTGCAATCTCAACTGATGGTCCACCAAAATCTGGATAAGAGCAAAGTGATATACGTTGTTCAGCTTCTGCAGAGGGGTCTTGTGCTGCATGAATTTTCTCATCCTTTCTATGTTCCTGCAAATGAAGAATGGGAGGTTCATCATACGCACCCTGGTGAAGTGCATGAGTAACTTGATGTGATAGGCATAAAGGCGAGAAAACCTTCCCTCACAATTGAAGTATTTCATGATCAATCTCATGAGCGGATCATAATCATCTCTCAGAAATATGAATGGGAAAACTCTCGTGAGCTAACTCAAACAACTCGCTTTTCTATAAGGCTCATAAAGTTCCCTCTCCACCTTCATCTTCTTGTGCCACTGTTCTCGAACATTTGGTATGCCTGTTGCCACTGATATGGTTTTGGGTGTCAATGTGAAGGTGACCCCTACCAAGATAGACTGTCCTCTGTGTAGGTGAAGTGCAAAGAGGTGGTTCAACTCATGATGAATCCTGACATTTGCCACCCTCTGACAAAATTCGAAACATGCCGAGTGCTGGAAACAAGACATAGCGAGAGGGCGTGCCTGCAACTCCATGAGGGTGTTTGGTTCATCCCTGACATGTCTGCCACTGTTAGGTCTCCGGGGAGCCTATTCTCCTGAAGCTGTATCACTGTGGGTTTCCCCCTCATAATCTGATGCAGTTTCTAAGGCCATTACTGTTGTTTGTACCCTGAATTTCTTTGTTGCACTCTGAAACCACTGAACTGATATATGCTCTGCAAATCTATCACCAAGGGGACAATAAAACAAGGGAGTTTAAGAGGGGAATGATGAAAAGAGGAATAGGGGTTTAAAAGGAGAAATTTATCAAGGATTTGGGAGTGTTTGAGTATGGTGTCGATGGGGTATGGTTTGGATTTTTTGAGCCATAGGAATAGAGGGGACAAATGGATATGATTACAATGGAGCTAGGGTGATTATTAAGGGAAACTGCTACAGGGGGATTAGCTGATAGAGGTAGGGTAGGAGCATTCTTTAGCAATAAAGTTAATGTAGAAAAGCCCTAGCTTTCTTGACCTTCTTTATATCATCTTCTTTTTACTTTTAAAAATTTTGCATTTGATTTCATGGTCATCATAATAACATTCCCCTTCAAGTTCAAACTCCAATGATGAAGGTAGTTGGGCTACCTCTCCAACCTTGAGGGTCATCCATAAAATTTTTGGGCAATTTAGTGCATTTTTGGCTTATAAGTTTGTCTGCCACACGCTCTGCTCAATGCGCCGCGCGTCGGGTATGCGCTGCGCCACTGGTAATTTTGCACTCTCGTCGGGCTCCCAGTGCGCCGCGCGCCCTAAGTGTGTCGTGCCACCTTGTGTCGATGGCGCGCACTGTAAAAGTCGCCCAACTTTCTTTGAAAAACAAGGGAGGGGGTTTTAGTGGTGAATTTAGGATGATTTTCTTAGGAAACATGATGGAGGGGAGGTGAGAATGACGAGGGGTGAGGGGGAAAGGGGAGGGGAGCAGAACCTTGGTGGCATCATCACAATTTTGCAACCCCATTTATCGTTTTTCTTGGTGATATTTTCCATGGATGGACTTGTGCTTTTCGGTACCATTTAAACATCTTATAAACACCATATCATTGAAAAAATTGATGTACAAGAGGTGTCATAAAGCCTACCTCTTGATTTGATGGGCTTCACAAATATTCGAAACGGTTTTGCCTTGTTTTTGAGCTGGTGGATTGTGTGCACGGCACGCTCTTGCGAGTTCACCACGCACCTTATATGTGTTGCACGTGTGTATTCGTTCACTGGCGGGCTGGCTGTGTATGCGTCGTGCATGGTGAGTGCACTGCGCTTTTGCGTGTGGACGACGCGCTTCCCAAATCACCTCCCAACTCACTCAAACTCTTACCAATATCACTCTCCCACCTTCTGCAATGCCTTTCCAAGTCTCCAATGGCACAATGGCTTTGCTTTGGGCCACAATCTCTATTTATAGGCTTGATAGAAACTGGTTTGATTTTTTCCTCTTTAAAAACCCATTTTCTAATGTTTGTGTTATGCACTTTTGCATTGACCTTTAAACACACTGATTTTCGCTTTTTCCTTGAAATTTTGGCTCAAATGATGAAATCTTTGGCACATCTTTGCAGGGACTGTGTGACGGGGCCTCCGGCTATAACATCCATGACTGCATATGAAAATATCAACTTTCGATTTCTAAATTTTTTTGTCATAGTTGACCTTGCTTGACTTTTCTTCAAACAGAGTTTTGACGAAGAGTCGATGTCTCTTGCAGTGATGATGAAGCTTTTTGCACTGTAGGTGTACAAGGTCTCCCTCTCGCCTGCACAGCTTGTTTCTGGACACGTTTTTTCAAAGATCAAACTGTTGAATTTCTAGACTCAAACTAAAAATGACTCTGTCCTGAAATAGGACCAAACCTTGACTATCATGAATTTCATTGATTTTGGACCAAGACCTGAACCAACATGGGCCAGACATGAGGGAAAGAGACTAGCATGAATTTCTGTGTCAGGTCATGGCATGTCCCTAGCGAAATGCAACTCGAAGAGAGTGAGACACCTAATCATGAAATGCATAAAGAGTTTTGATCCCTGACGAAGGACTTGACGAGGCTGACTCTAACACGTAGGCCGAACATGGGTAGAAATGGGTCATCCATCATATGGAAAGCCATTACTCATTCCATATCGATCATAAAAAGAGGACTCTCATGGGGTATTAGAACTGGTGAGATAGTACACTTAGGAATTGATGCATGGTTGGGTTGTGGGAATGCGCACATTCTACCACTCGAGGATAGAATCTCAAATTGGTTGGTATCACATAACTCTCGCAAATGCAAATAGGAGAAATACTACATGCCTCTCACAATATTTGAAGTTAGCAAAGGACCTCATGATACCGGAAATATGGAGAAACAATTCGACCAAATACATTGGGGCACTTGATGAGTCACTTGTGAGATGAGGATGAAATCATTTGGGATGCATCCCCTCATGGTAGTTATACCAAAGGGATGGATATACTCTCTTATTTTTCGGAACATGAACGTGTGTAGGTTGTATGGTGGTGGCAACCCATGTGGAAAGTCAAGGCACCTCCCAAGTCTCGGTTTCTCATGTGTTGCATATTATCAAAGAAAGCACCTACTCATGGTAATCCGGTCTATAAGCATACCATCACAAAGTTTCCTTTTCAGAGGAACATGATGAAGACAAAGACCATCTCTTCCTACATTGTCTAACAACCAATCAGGCGTAGAATTAGATTTATATCTCCTTGACGTCAGTATCAGATGGAATGGGGTACAACTCACCTCACCTTGGCACACATGGTGCACTTGAGCATAATCATAAAAATTTTTAAATCTCCCCCTTCTTGTGTGGCTAGGAACCTGATCATATTTTAGGACTCCATCATTTAGTGGACATCTATATGCAATAACATTGAAGCACTGTATCATTTAGACCCTCACTAAAGGCTATTGAAACCCACCCTTACTATTACACCTTAAGTTATTGATAGAACATTCCCATGGGATTATTTTGATGGATAGACTCAAGATACTCCATGTGCAGGAAGAGAAATCTTATTGGTATCCAAGAAGACATTTTTACAAGCTCAAAATGGTATTAAGCCAGGGAACAAACAATCATGCAGAAATATACAGTCTCACACACCTACTCATTTTTGCACTTGAGAAAAACTGTAACAGAAATATTGTCATCAAATGGTTCAACTCTACATCTCATTGTCAGTAGAACAAACTCATATGTTTAATGAGGTCAGTACACTAAAATCACTCTTTGATTTTATTGTAAAGGAACAATATTTCTAAAAGCCTATCCAAGGAAGCCACTAAGAAAACTTGAGAAGTGCATAATTAAAAACAACAGGATTAAGAATTGTATGAATTCTAGCACAGGTAAAAGTGCCCAATGATTTACAGTGATCTTGGGCGGGCTAGTTTTATTTTGATAGATACTTTTGACTCATATGATGTTTTATCATATTTATATTGTTTTTTATGTAAACATTTATGATTATTTTTATGTATGAGCTTTGATGTGACTCTCCACAAGATATTCCCATAATAATTATGCAGATGGTGTAACATGTAATTTTCTTTCTTGCTAATGGAAATTAAGTTTTTTTGTCTTTTTTTCTCTGAGAGAAAAAGAAAAGAAAATCATTGGTTAATTTTAACTTCAAATAAAAAATATAAAAATATTAGAATCATTGCAGAATATTGACAATTATAAACATTTCTTAATTTTTGACAATGTGGATGGCATATGAAACGTCCATTGAACAGGCAGAGTTATCCACCAGTGATATCTTATGAGTAAAACATTGTTTGTTTGACCAGGATCAGCCTTCAAGTCCTGGGAATGATTCATGGTTCAAAGTTTGTCGAGATATGGCTTCCCCATATTATGAAGACGGATATAAGTGGACGAAGTACGGGAAAAAGTCGGTTAAAGGCAGCAGTTATATTCACCACTATTTCAAATGTGCATACTCAGACTGTCAGATGAAAAAGAGAATAGTATGCTTTCAGAATGGGCAAGTGACCAAGATTGAATATGAAGGAGATGTTCATGAACATCCAAAGCCACAACAACCTACAATGGCAGTTGGTGGTACCCTTGAAAGTCTTGGAAAACGAAAAATGGATGAACGTTTTGATGCAGTATCATCTCTACAAGGAAAACCCTGCAATCAACTCTTAAAACCCTGCAATCAACTCTTGTCAACCAGTCATCCAAATTTTACTGATGTCGAGTACTCAATGCCAAGGTGAATTTTTTATTTTTTTGACATTCTTTTCATATTTGCGTGCATTTATTCGCTATAAAATCGGTACAAAAAATTTATAAATTCATTTTTGGGGTGGTGGTCAAATTACAGGAGTATAGATGTTGTAGAGGAAGAACACGTGCTACAAATAATCAGTGAAGATGATATTCTGGATGATGGATACAGATGGCAGAAATATGGAACCAAATACATCAATAAATATCATATAAATATGCTTAGGAGTGTGTTGAGGCTTTGAATATCATATAAATAGAGAGAAAACATATGAATAAGTTTCCATACTACTTGGAATTAGAATGAAACATCATAGATTTGGAGCGTTCTATATTTCAAAAGGAGGTATAGCAATATGCATGGTGGAGTAATCTTCCATCAAGAAGAATTATGTTTAGATCATAGTGACATGACTAAAAAGGAAGTCAATATTTAGTTTTAGGTCACTCTACAATATCAAGCTTGCAATAGATGAAAGAACATAAAAGTTCATAGTAAGGTTCATGACATGATGGTTCATGTAGAAAAGAGTGGACTACGAGAAGTCGTCTTTCTAGTCACCAATTGCAATTATAATAGAGAATTTATGGCTTTTCATTCATTTATGGGATACATGATGCATCAAATGGATGTGAAGAAAACCTTATTTAATATGATCATTGAGGAAGAAGGTATATATAGGAACCTTAGGGCTTTGAGGTAAATGGTAAGAATCCATATATATGTAAGATTAAGAAATTTGTGTATGGGAAATAGTTGGGATAAAGAGCATGGCATTTCAAGATAAAAGGGTACTACAAGATATATAATTTAGTAGAAAATAAACAAATTTTATTTTATATCATCTACTTTTGGGATTAGTTTTCTCATTTTGGTGTTGTGTATAGATGACCTTCTTCTTACATGTCCAAAAAATCTCATTGCAATATACCAAGTAGACATGAAAATTGACATTGAGATGAAGAACATTGGTACCATATATTATCCCTTGGGTTTGGTCATTTGGAAATTACTAAGGGACATTTTCCTTGGGTAGGCTGAGTATGTGTTTTATGGAGGAATTTTATCTTATGGCCACACCCATGATTACTAGCATAACGAAGATGACATCTTTAAATTCAAAACTCACGGAACCCTTGTTGCAGAAGTAGTTGATTGGTTCCTTCATCTAATTGGTCAACACAAGGAAAGATACATGTTTTTCATTGAACATCTAGATTAGATTCATTTCGGATCAAACTAAAGAGCATTGAGCATTGAAAAAATTTTAACTTCATAATCCTAAAGCTTATTTGGTTAGATAGATTTCTAGGATCAACAAAGCTATTTTAGAATAATAAAGATAATTCTAGAATTGTTGTTTTCCTATAGGACTTGTTAGTTCCTTATCATAATGATTATCCTTGAGTTTTTTAGCATGAACAAATGGAATTTTGATATGAGGCTACAAAGTTTATATATATGATATGCCTCTCAAGCTTTATGTAATGTGTTTTTATTTATCAATATAATTACATCTCCAAGGACACTTTTGCTAAACATATCATGGTATCGGAGCCACTCTAACAATAGTTTTATACAATGAGAGCATCGTGGTGAGGAGAAGGCCATGATATATTAATGAAAAACAAATGTATAAAACTGAACCATAACTTTCTTCACCAAAAAAAAAATCATCAAGGAAGTACTTTAGTGATTCAATACAGTTGCTTTAATGTTTGGCAATCTAGATCTATAATATTTTAATATTAACAAAAAATCTTTTGTGTAGAAATAAAAAGAATTTGTAGATCTCAAATATATTTTTAAGGAACTATAAAAAGAACATGATAAGAAGAGGGAGGGCATAGAAAAGGCTCTATATTGTGAAATTTCGAACTTCTTATAAATTGGGAATTTTTATTTTTAAATGAGTTGAAAAAGTTTCCTGGATGCGGGTGAACGGGACAGGCAACGGGATGGTGGCGGTAGGAGGAGTAGGCACGTGGAGTACATCCCATGCCACCTTGCCTCACCTGTTGTATGTCTTCAATACACCTGAAAGCTCATTCAAGGCTGATTTAATGTGGCTCGATAATCTACACGGTTCTCCGGCTCTCATCCGATGGTGTTCCTCCTTTATAGTTCAGTTCCTTTCATTCACATGTTAAGGCTCCTCGCAATGTAGTGCTCTGTTGGGTGGATGATTCAGGTTTTCATGTCATTTAGGCTCTCTCAATTCTCCGATAAATTTGTTAACTCACCCCCTTCGAGTCTCCTCTGTTTGGAACAGAATTGTTGTGTGCCATACTCTTTTGGCTTCAGGCAACATCACTATCATGCGGCAAAGAATGGATTATCATCGGGGTGGAGTTCATGGTCTTCCCCTACACCACGCTTCTTCCTCCTCAGCGGATACATTCCCTCGCTCTTCTGCTAAAAGGAATCCTACTCCCAGACGAGGTCGTGGTCGTGGCACGGGACATAGTGTAGCAATATCAAGCCTGCATCACACTCATGAGCACTCGGCCCGCTTTCAAATCCCCTGCACGCTAAGCAAGCATTCCTTCATTGCCACTATCATAATTAAGCTAAGTGAGGGCACAGTAGGCATTTTCCCAGCAACTCCAACTACTACTTCGTAGTCAGGGGTGGAAGACACGCCAAGCACCTCTCAGAATCTGGGTGAGAAGGATGATCATCCAAAGAGTTCTCATTTACAAGTCAAGCCTGTTGTGGCATGTTCAAATCTTCGAGGTGAAGAGGACCTGCCGAAAGAAGAGGGCCTTTCCTCTGATGACGACGACCTCTCCAGTTTTGGTTGTCAGACTGTGGAACAATTACCTTCCATTGCTCAAGATTTTTGATCAGGTTATCATTCTCTTTTGGCAGCTATCGTGTCTGTTCAAGGGGTATTGCTCAGTTGGTTTCTTTCTATGTTTAGTTGTTTTCTGTCTATGTTTACAGTTCGATTCAATAGTATCACCTTTGTTCAGCAGCTTTGGACCTCTAGTGAGTCTGTGTTTTGTCATGGCGGTTGTGGATAAAAGGTTCCGGTTATAGTCTTAGCTCTAGTTGGTCTGGTGCTAGTTTCTATGGGTTATTTGTCAAATCTACCATGTGAGTAAGCCATTTTCCAGGCTAGACCTCTCGAGGCTACCTCCTTGTTGTAGAAAAATAATTTGTACCAATAATAGGAGTAGACTTATTCGAAAAAGAAAAAAAAAATGATTTGAAAAAGTTTAGGCCATCTAGTAATTTTATTTTTCCTTATAACCATGGCATTAGAAAGGGGATAAATGATTTCTTTCCTAAATACATGAGTAGTACATGTTTAAAACTTGAATAATGGTCAAAATACTTTTTCCTCTTCAAATTATTAATCTATGGTAATATAAACTATCCAAATGAAAATTTATTATTGAAGATCTTAGGAACAATCAACCTAATACAATTGGTAGTATCTGAGAAACATTAAGATATATTTTGTATTCGTGAAGTTGAAATCAACACCATTGGTTTCAAAAACCCATAGGAAAAATAGCCAACATCTAATGGCTTTTTGCGAAATAAAACCATACAACTTGGTTAAAATGTCTCTATTGACTTAGAGTTAGGGGGAAGGTTTTTATCCCCACTTTTAAAGATAGACAAGCCTTTGCATCATAGGAAAATTGGTAACTTTCAATATTGATTATTCTTAAAAAAATGATTTAAATAAATAAATGAAAGGTTTAGATATATTTATATTTTTTATCTTTAAATAATCATTTAGATTATATAGGTTGATAGTCATGTTTATTTTGGAATGTGGACTTTTAAAATTCTAATTATATTATTAATAATGAATAGGTGGATTGTATGGATTTAATTATTGTAAATATTTATGGTATATTTTTAGTAGTAGTTAAATTTAGAAATTTATTTCAAAGGTAGTTATAAATTAAGTTCAAACAAATTGTTTATAAAATATTTTGACTATGAAATAAGGTATGGGTTTCTATGACAAGTCCTATTGATAAGCCATGGTATTGATCCATTATATTGTAACAAGTCTTATTTACACCTTAAAAATCTTCAATATGTTTTCTTATCTCTTTTTCTTTAATGTATATATGTTATGTTGTTAATAACAATAAAAATAATAAAGTTATAATTTAGTTAACTTTTTTTTATTTTTTAAACATTGATAATGTGAGATGATGAACTAACTATGTTGATATGTACTATCAATTCATTCCTATCATGTTTTCTGTCTCATTTAATTTATGTTACCCTCATAAGTAATTCTACCAATCTATATATATATATATATATAATTCATGAAAGACACATTATATTAGTAAGTAGATAAAGAGTACAAAATGACAGCTTGTGTGCGTAGGTTGAAATGATACGAGCTACAGAAAAATATTGTCTTCAACACACTCTTGTTCAAGAAAACCATCACATTTTTTTGTGTGATATCGCTTATAAAGTTAAAAAAATTGACCTTTCCTATTACTACTATTGGTAGGTCTCTCTACCTGAAAATCTTGCTAACTATATTTTGCAGAACTTGACTTAACAAAAGAAACACTATATTTGCTATATAAGTGTCAGTGTCAGACCCACCAACATGTTAGGGGATCTCCCCAGTAACGATTCCCAACTAGACCTCAGATCATTTGGTGTAGGAGTCACAGCAGTGGGTCGTATGGTATCGCCTTTATCGCACTTATGGATAGAGGAAAGTAAGATGTTCTTGTTGGTAGCAAGGGTGTGACATATACAACAAGGCAAGAAAGGTGCATGAACGATTCTAACACATGGAAAGTTGTATGAGTACGCCCCTTAGAAACCTGTGAAAGAATAGGGCCTCGAAGAGAACACAAGAGTGAAGATACATCACAAACTGGAAAGAAACTTAGCTAACAATCAAAAGTGGTGGTTAAACCAACAACATATTTGAGTAAGATTCATACATACTTATATAGAAAGAGTCCATACATTCATGCGTAAGCAAGCAATACATATATCATTAGAGTAACCAAGATAGATGAGATACAATAACAACATATGCATGAAACATTATGGCTGTATTATATTAAGAAATGAAAGTTCCAATGATACAGTATAACCATGACTAGCCACTAGCCCCGATAGCAAAACATTATAGTCACTGCCGCCGTCTCTTCCAAAGAGATGTACTAGCTCTGCACTGTGGAAAATCCAAGGCTTGTTATAATACTCTCCAAGATTTCTCTAAGATAATCCTATGAGAAGCTTGGTTGACCAAAATCCCTTAGAATGAGTTATGAGGTACTATACATAGCAAAGGGTGAGGTGACCCTTGAAATTCCCCTTTGTGACTATTCACCTACCCTCGTGACTCTTCAACTGCTCTATGACTGTTACATTCAACTATTGACACTTGGACTTCCACTTTAGAGGATGTTACATCCAATGTACACATGTACCCATGTGAGACAAAATATGCTTGAGAAATCCATGTAAACTATCACTAACACTCAGAGAGTTGTGGTAAGACCAACTCTTTAACATCCTTGCGATGATTGACGCTCGCAAAATGATGCCAAGCTTGGTTGTCCGTGATAGTTTCCATGTGCTAAATGGTTACATCCTTCTGAAAGTGAACTCTTGCCTCTGTTACATCTGGGTATGCTGCTATAACTCCTCTCCCCAAATTGTCTAATAATATGAACATCACTTTCTTGAGTACAACTCAACCAAAAACATCCTAATGCATAGTGTCTATGATGATACCCGAGTGTGTGTTAGTGACAGTGCACATCAACTTGTCAAAATACATGTTCATCTCCAATGAGACTTGCGTCTTGTCTTTTCCCCGGTAATTGTGCCAAATGACTGTGATCGCATGCATGTGCACAATAACATCCATGTTTTTGAGTACCCTTGCATGCGATCGATAACACTTCTCACCCTATCTACTCCATTCTGGGTACTGAATGGATCTATAACCTCTATGGGAACATTTTCATTAGTCTATGCATTTTGCGCCTGCTATTGTACCTATCCCTATTGCAACACCTTCTCTCATTTGTGCAACTCCTTTTCTCCTTTTGTGTGATCCTCTTGTGGCATCGTTGCCTCGTAGCCTTAGTCTCCAAAGTTGTTTTCAGCACAAGTGGATCTTCTTGAACTTGCAACTTTGCTTCGCCTTTACAATGCCAACAACCTTCCTCTTACATGTGTCGCGTGCAAGTGTGATACCTTCTGCTACTGTTCATGATGCTTCTCACTCTTAAAGACTGAAGACTTGAAGTTCAATTTTTACAGGTGACAGGTGGTACCAGAGCTGATGTTTGGGTTGACAATGAAGTGTTGATCCCAATACACTATCGTGACAGGTGGTATCAGAGCTGATTTAGGTGAAGTGCAAGTGAATGAAGTTGATCTCACTATTCCTTCATAATAGGTGATATCAAAAGCCAGTTTAGTTTGAGGGTGAACGTTGTTAAAGGTGAAGAAATCTGAAGTGTGATTCAGATTTGCAGGAAAGTGGATGGAAAAGATCGTGGAAGGACCTATGGCAGGTGAATCTAGCCATGATGCAGGTTGAGCTTTTCTCTACAAAGTGTTGGAATAGATAAGTAGATGTAGTTCTGAATGGGTTTCGATGAAGGCCAAGAATATGAAAATTTGGGAAGGCTATTCAAAGATAAAAGAAGAGCTTGAAGAAATCAAGGACCAAAGTGGAAGTACGATGGAAGATGTTGAACTTAGGAAACTTGATAAGGAGATTGAGTAGAATGGTCTTAGTCTTCAGGAACTCTTGGATTAGAGAGTTCGACTAAGGAAGAAAAGTGCCATGGTGGAGACCAAAGTTAAGCAGCTTGAGGAAGAGATGAAGAAGAACTTTCTTGACAAGAAGGTTGTTGTAATTGAGCAGGATGAGCTTGACTACATTGGCAGACTAGGGGACTACTACCGAAACAATCACGCAGATGTTCGAAAGCTTAGTTCTATGGAAGCAGTCAATGAAAACTTGGCTGGTGCACTTGAGGAGAATGCAATGGAGGACAAGCTAGAAGGAAGTCAAGCCGATCGAGTATTAGGTTGCTTAGAAGAGCCAGGCAAGGAAGTGAAGTGCCTTAAGAGAGATGTCGAGTTGGAACATAAGCCAATGGACACTTCTAAGGTCGAATTCTTGAGAAAGGTTGCTAATGTGAGACGCAAGATAAAGCCAATAGAAGGATGTAATGCCTTGAAGTTGAGTTTTATGCAGGTGACCATGAAAGGTAAGATATTTTCAACTTTGGTGGATACGGGAGCTACTCATAGCTTCTTAAGTAGGAAATCAACAATTACTTTTGGAAAGAAAGTTGATATGGAGAAAGAGTGGAGTGCTTTCAAAGCACTCAAAGCTACCATGAAACTTGTTACCGATGTGATGAAGAATGCTAAGGTGAGAGTGGGCTCATGGTTTGGAAATTTGGACTTCAGGATTGTGGACATGGATGATCATTCTATGGTGCTCGAGAAATATTTCATGAAGCTTGCACAATCCATACCAATGGTGGACCGGGAAATTCTCTTGATCACAGCGGAAGGAAGAACTATGTTGGTTCTGATGAATAGGAGGAGTTTCTTGGGGTATAGACTAAGGATGAATTCTATGAATTTGTATCCCAAAGATTTGAATGTGAAGCATGATGATGTGGAGAAAAGGGGACTTAGGAGTATGACACAAACAACAAAGGAAGGGAAGTTCATTGGCTTCATTGCGAGAGCGAGGAAGAAGGAAGGAGGTAGGAGATCAATCTTACGAATCATGAAGCACTTGGCAGAGACATCTTCTACCAAAGATATTCAAAATGGAGTTGTAGATTAAGATAGTCCAAGTATTTCTTTAGAGGCAGTGGTTGGATAGGATTATGCAGGTAGAGATCTCGCTGGCATAGTGGAGTTTTGTAGGTATGCTATGGGCATATATGACTTTCAGCTGATGAAATACAATCTTGGGAAGCTTTGGTGTACATGTGAGGAGGTTGAGGTTGTGCATAGATACTTGAGGACACAATACCGATCTAATACATGCGTGGATGAGAGTTAGGGAGGAAACTTCCTCGCCCTCCTTTCTTAATAGAGAACCTTGGAGATGGGTTGGTGCAGGGACCTTGATGATAAGGAGCTGATCCCACTACCACTATTGTGATAGGTGGTATCAAAGCTGATGATTGGGTTGATGATCAAGAGCTGATCCCACTGCACTATTGTGATAGGTGGTATCAGAGCTAATGGTGAATGAGGTGCAGGATTTGCAAAGAAGTTGATAAAGTAATTAAAAAAAAAAAAAATCCAAATTTATAAGAAGTGGTAAATTTCACAATATAGAGCCTCTTCTATACCCTCTGTCTTCTTATCATGGTCCTTTTATAATTACATAAGAACATATTTTAGATCTACAAATTGTTTTCATTTGTACACAAAATAAATCTTTCGAATATTAAAATATTATAGATCTAGATTGTGAAACTTTAAAGCAACTTTCTTGAATCAATAAAGTACTACCTTGATGATTTTTTTTTTGGGTGAATAAAACTACAACCTCCCTCTTCTTATCATGGTCTTCTTATAGTTACTTAAGAATATATTTTAGATCCGCAAATTCTTTTCATTTCTACAAAAAATAAATCCTTTGAATATTAAAATATTATATATCTAGATTGCAAAAGATTAAAGCAACTTTCTTGAATCAATAAAGTACTTGATGATTTTTTTTTTGGGTGAAGAAAACTATGGTTAAGTTTTAGACATTTGTTTTCCATTACTGTATCATGCCCTTCTCCTCACCACTATACTCTGATCCTACAAAACTATCTTTACAGTAACTCTCATACCATGATACGTTTAGCAAAAGTGTCCTTAGACATGTAATTATATTGATAAAGAAAACACATTATATAAAGCTTACAAGTCATATCATATATATAAATTCTCTAGCCTCATATCAACATGCCATGTTTTGATGCTAAAAGTCTCAAAGATAATCACTATGATAAGGAACTAACAAGTCCTATATATCTTCTAGGGAATAAAAGAAATATAGAATTAACTTTATTATTCTAGAATAACTTTGATGATTCTAGAAAACTATCTAAATCCAAATAAACTTTAGGATTATGAGGTTAACATTTTTCCACTCCTCGATGCTCTTTCCTTCTCTCCAAAATGAATATAATCAAGATGTTCGTTGAAAAACATATACCTCACCTTGTTTTGACCAAATAGACAAAGGAAGCAACCAACTACTTAGATAATTAAACTTAGGTATATTCTCTATTCTAAGACTATTCCATCAAGTGGTTTTGACCATTCAATTTATAGTTAAAATGTTCGCAGTTATTTACAAGGTGTTCTACTAGTTGTACAAAGTTGTGTTAATGATGGCCAAGTTATTGTTCCTATGGGTTTTGGAAACAAATGGCATTTTTTTCAACTTCATGAATGCGAATTATATCTTAGCGTTTCTCATGACATTACCAATGGTATTAGGTTGAGTGTTTACTAGACGCTATTCCTAAGATCTTCAATAAGGTATTTTCATTTGGGTAGTTTATATTACTGTAGATTAATAATTTAATGAGGAAAAAGTATTTACCCTTATTCATGTTTTAAACATGATTGGTACATGTATTTATGAAAGAAATCATTTATAACCTTTCTAGTGCCATGGTGGAAAGGAAAATAAAATTACTAGATGGCCTAAAGTTTTCCAAGTCATTAAAAAAACATTAATTTCCAAATGTGTAATTGGGAAATTTCACAATACATAGCCTTTTCTACACCCTCCCTCTTCTTATCGTGGTATTTTTATAATTTATTCAAAATATATTTTAGATCTACAAATTATTTTCATTTCTACAGAAAGGAAATTTTTTGAATATTAAAATATTATAGATCTAGATTGCCAAACTTTAAAGCAACTTTCTTGAATCAATAAAGTACTTCCTTGATGAATTTTTTCTTTGGTGAAGAAAACTATGCTTAAGTTTTAGACATTTGTTTTCCATTAATATATCATGGACTCCTCCTCACCACGATACTCTCATCCTACAAAACTATCTTTACAGTGGCTTAGATACCATGATATGTTTAGCAAAAGTGTCCTTAAAAAAGTAATTATATTGATAAGGAAAAACACATTACATAAAGCTTGAGAGTTATAGCATATATATAAATTCTCTAGCCTCATATCGACATGCCATGTGTCCATGCTAAAAAACTCAAAGATAATCACTATCATAAGGAACTAGCAAATCCTATATATCTTCTAGGGAATACAAAAATTCTAGAGTTACCTTTATTATTCTAGAAAAATATATTCTCGAATAACTTTGTTGATCCTAGAAAACTATCTAGCTAAATAATCTTTAGGTTTATGAAGTTAACATTTTTTCAGTGCTCAATGCTCTTTCCTTCACTCCAAAATGAAGTTAAACAAGATGTTCATTGAAAAACATATATCTTGCCTTGTGTTGATCAAATAGATGAAGGAACCAATCAACTACTTATATAGTTCAAATTAGGAATATCCTCTATTCTAAAACTATTCCATCGAGTGATTTATGACCATTAAATTTCTAATTATATTGATGGCACTTCTTTGCAAGGTGTTCTACTAGTTGTACAAAGTTGTGTTAATGATGGCAAAGCTATTGTTCCTCTCCGTTTTGGAAACGAATGGTGTTGATTTCAACTTCATGAATACAAATTATAACTTAACCTTTCTTAGGATACTACCAATGGTATTAGGTTGAGTGTTTAATAGAAGCTATTCCTAAGATCTTCAATAAGAAATTTTCATTTGGATAGTTTATATTAATGTAGATTAATAATTTGACTATGAAAAAGTATTTCTACCATTATTCAAGTTGTAAACATGAGTAGTACATGTATTTAGGAAAGAAATAATTTATATCCTTTCTAGCGCCATGGTTAGAAGGGAAAATAAAATTACTAGATGGCCTAAACTTTTTCAAGTCATTTAGAAAAAAATTAATTTCCCAATTTATAAGAAGTGGGAAATTTCACAATATGGAGCCTTTTCTATGCCCTCCCTCTTCTTGTCGTACTCTTTTTATAATTTCGCAAAAGTATATTTTGAGGTCTACAAATTCTTTCATTTCTACACAAAATATTTCTTTTAATATTAAAATATTATAGATCTCGATTGCCAGCTTTAAAGCAACTGTATTGAATCAATAAAGTACTTCCTTGATTAAAAAATTTAATGAGGAAAACTATGCTTAAGTTTTAGACATTTGCTTTTCATTAATATATCGCGGCGTTCTCCTCAGCACGATACTCTCATCATACAAAAATATCGTTAGAGTTGTTCTGATACCATGATATGTTTAGCAAAAGTGTCCTTGAAGATGTAATTATATTGATAAAGGAAAACAGATTACATAAAGCTTGAGAGGCATAGCATATATATAAACTTTGTAGCCTCATATCAACATGCCATTTGTTCGTGCTAAAAAACTATAGGATAATCACTATGATAAGGAACTCACAACTCCTATAGCAATACAACAATTCTAGAATTATCTTTATTATTCTAGAAAAATATATTCTAGAATAGCTTTGTTGATCCTAGAAAACTATTTAACCAAATAAACTTTAGGATTATGAAACTAACATTTTTTGATTCCGCAATGCTTCCTTCGCTCTAAAAATAATATAATCAAGATGTTCATTGAAAAACATATATATTTCCTTGTGTTGACCAAATAGATGAAGGAACCAAACAACTACTTGTGCAACAAGGCTTCCGTGAGTTTTGAATTTAAAGATGTCACTTTCGTTATATTAGTGATCATAGATGTGGCCATAACATAAACTTCCTCCATAAAATTCCTTCATCTTCATGTCAATTTTCATGTCTACTTTGTATATTGCAATGAGATTTTTGGACATGCAAGAAGCAAGTCATCTATGCACAACACCAAAATGAGAAAAATAATCCCAAAAGTAGATAATATAATATAAAATATATTTATTTTCTACTCAATTCTATATCTTGCAATATCCTTTTATCTTGAAATGCCATGCTCTTTATCGCAACTATTTCCCATACAAGAAGTTCTTAATCTTACATATATATTGATTCTTACGATTTACCTCAAGCCCTAAGGTTCCTATATGTACCTTCTTCCTCAATGATCATATTAAAGGAGGTTTTCTTCACATCCATTTGATGCATCATTTATTCCACAAATGAATGAAAACCCATAAATTATCTATTATAAGTGCAATTGGTGACTAGAAACATGAATTTTGGGAGTCCACTCCTGTCTATGTGAACCATCATGTCATGAACCTTATTATGAACTTTTAAATGTTTTCATCTATTGCAGGCTTGATATTATAGAGTGACATAAAACTCAATATTGACTTCCTTTTTAGCCATGTCACTATGTTCGAAAGATAATTCTTCTTGATGGAGGATTACTGCTCCACCATGCATATTGCTATACCTCCTCTCGAAATCTAGAAGGCTCCAAATATATGATGTTTTATTTTAATTCCAAGTAGTATGCAAACTTATTCATATGTTTTCCCTCTATTTATGTGATCCTAGAAGCCTCAACACACTCCTAAGCATACCTTAATGTTTGAATGAACTATTGATGTTTCGTGAAAACAATTAAAGGATTTGTCTCCTTGTTTGTTCCTCGATGATGTTTTACTTATTTGGAAATCACTAGTGGCCTTGGATTAAACTTTAAAGCTTCACATTCATTATTCTCTTTCATCATGATAGATTTATGGGACTTTCTAGATGTAAATTCATCTTCAAACTTTACATCACTACTTACTACTACTTTTCATTTATTTGGAATATAGACCTTGTAGGTCTTTCAAGTGCTATTATAATGTACAAGTAAACCCTTCCTATTGGAGAGTTCCAACTTGATCCTATTTTCTATTGTTACATGGTAATAAAAGGAAAACCAAATATTTAGAAATGGTTCACTTCTAGCTTCACATTAGTAAATGCTTTAGTAAGTGTCTTATCCTCCAAGATCTCATCATGGAACTAGTTATGGATGTACATTGTTGTGTCACATAAAGAAACATTGTGAGACTTTGGTAATGAATCATGGCTTTTGTAGCACTTATGATGGTTCTTTCCCTTTCTAACTCTCTTTTTTACATTATATGGAATAGTTAACTCCCTCATGAATCCTTTGTTCTTGTCGAAACCCTCAAAATCCTTAGAGTTGTCCTCACCACCATTACATGTTCTCACGGTTTCGGTCTTCTTAAGCATCTAATATTTTCACAAGATATTTGAACTCTTAAAACCCACTAAAGTGTCAACCTTTAGATTTAGAAACTAAATTCAAATTATGAGAGATGAGTATCAGGAAATTCTAAACCTAATGCATTTAGACGTTTTTGGAGTTTTTGGTTTCTAATAATTGATTTATTGCTGTAATTTTTTGAAAATATTAATTAGAGAAATAGGAAAAAAATGTAAACATTGCATCAACCACACAATAGTTGAATAGGAACAATGAAAGAGATAAAATACACATCACATAGGAATTTCTCTTTTTTATTAGATTTTCATTCCTTTCCTAAAAAATTACCAGATGATCTCTACACCCTACTAAAAAATAATTAGTAGTTCTGGAGTCATTACATCACATGGATACAAGAATGTAGAACTTTTACATATGAAGATAATAACTATAGTAATGCCATGGTGTAAAACCTTCTTTTCATAACCCTAATTTGTAAATATAACCATGAAATATAGTTCTAATAAGTTTTAATATATCTTGTGAAAGCTTTTAATGATATAATTATATTTTTATTGTTAATGAAAAATTTCAAACAATTGATTGAATCCGTTGAGAAACTACATTGGCTATGATACATGAGTGAGAATGTTTTAAAATGATTTCTGGTTGAAATTACCTTTCCTAAAATTCTTTCTTGAGCTAGAATTAAAAATACATTGTTTCTAAATATCAAATAATTCACTTATTGGGGTAGTTGGAAGTCGTATATGTTATCCTTTTTAGGAATCAAAAAGTTTCCACCTTGAAATTTTTTTATGACCCATAAAATTGCTAATTTATCCTATGAAATAGGATGGTGAGAAGTGTAAAATAGTGTCAATTTGTGTAATTTGAACACCACAGCACAAATGAATTTATAAATTTTTTTTACCCATTTTATAGCACATAAATGCAATTTGAACACCACAGCACAAATGAATTTATAATTTTTTTTTACCCAATTTATAGCACATAAATGCATGAAAATATAAAAAAAAAGTAAAAATAGATCTAAAAATTCACCGGGCATTGAGTACTCAACATTAGTAAAATTTGGATGACTGGTTGACAAGAGTTGATTGCAGGGTTTTCCTTGTATAGATGATACTGCATCAAAACGTTCATACATTTTTCGTTTTTGGAGGCTTTCAAGGGTACCACCAACTGCCATTGTGGGAGGTTGTTGTGGCTTTCGATGTTCATGAAAATCTCCTTCATATATTCACTTGCCCATTCTAAAAACATACTATTCTCGTTTTCATCTCACAGTCTGAGTATGCACATTTGAAATAGTGGTGAATGTAACTGCTGCTAATGTAACTGCTGCCTTTAATATGGCGAAGCCATATCTCGAAAAAATTTGAACCCTGAATCATTCCGAGGACTTGAAGGCTGATCCTGGTCACACAAACATTATTTTACTCATAAGATATCACTCGTGGGTGACACTGCATGTTCACTGGACAATTCATATGGCATCAACATTGTCAAGAAACTTTTATAATTGTCAATAGGTTGATTTTACAATGATTCTAATTTTTTTATATTTTTTAGTTGAAGGTAAAATTAACTTGTGATCTTAATTTCTATTACAAAAAAGAAAATTACATGTTGTATCATGTGTATAATAATTATGGGGATATCCTGTTGAGAGCCACCTCAAAGTTCATACATAAAAAAAATCATAAATATTTACATAAAAAACAATATAACATAAATATGATAAAACATTATATGAGTCAAAAGTATCTATCAAAATAAAGCTAGCTTGCCCAAAGATCATTGTAAATCATTGGGCAGTTGAATTAGTGCTAGACTTAGTACAATTCTTGATCTTATTGTTCTTGAATTATCCAGTTCCCTCGGTTTCTTCATGGCTTCCATGGATATGGTTTTAGAAATCTTGTTCCTTTACAATAAAATCAAAGAGTGGTTTTAGTGTAGTGACCTATTAAACCAATGAGTTTGTAGGGGTGACAATGAGATGCAGAGTTGAACCACTTGATGACAATATTCCTCTTGCAGTATTTTTCAAGTGCAAAAATGAGTAGGTGTGTGAGACTGTTTATTTCAGCATAATTGTTTGTGCCCCTCCTTAATACCATTTTAAGCTTGTAAAAATGTCTTTCCCATAAGAATAAGATTCCTCCCCCTCCACATGGAGTATCTTGGGTGGATCCATCAAAATAATCCCATGGGAATGTTCTATCAAAAACTTAAGGTGTTATAGCTTTTAGTGAGGCTCTAGATGATATAGTGCTTCAATGTTATTGCATATAGATGTCCAATGAACGAGGGAGTCCTACAATATGACAAGATTCCTAGCCACACAAGAAGTGGGACATTTCAAATTTCTTGTGATGATGCTGAGGTGCACATGTGTGGAAAAATCAGGTGAGTTGTACCCCATTCCATCTGATATTGACATCGAGGGAGATATAAATCTGATTCTACAGCTCATTGCTTGTTGGGCAATGTAGGAAGAGATGGTCTATGTCTTCATCATGTTCCTTTGCAAAGGAAACATTGTGGTGGTCCGTGTATAGCCTATATTATCATCAGTAAGTGCTTTATTTGATAATATGCACCACATGAACTACAGAGATTTGGGAGGTGCCTTGAGTTTCCACATGGGTCGCCACCACCATAGAGCCTCCACACATTCATGTTCTGAAAAATAGGAAAGTATATCCATCCCTTGGGTATAACGACCATGAGGGGATGCGTTCCAAATGATTTCATCCCTATCTGACAAGTGACTCATCAAGTGCCCCAATGTATTTGGTCTAATTGTTTCTCCATATTTCTGGTATCATGAGGTCCTTGGTTGATTTCCATGATTGTGAGAGCCATGTAGTGTTTCTCCCATATGCATTTGGGAGAGTTGTGTGATACCAGCCAATTTGAGGTTCTATCCTCTAGTGGTAGAATGTACGTGTTCCCACAACCCAACCATGCATCAATTCATAAGCGTACTATCTCACGAGTTCTAATACGCCATGGGAGTCCTCTTTTTATGACCGATATGGAATGGGTAATAGCTTTCCATATGATGGATGACCCATTTCTAACCATGTTCGACCTACGAACCCATTAGATAATGTTAAGAGGGTATATTTATTTCTCATAAAACACCTCTTTCCATAAGTTGTCTCATGTTATTATTGGCAAGCCAAATTTTGCTCCAAGAGTAGTTACAAATATATTCAAATATTTGATGCCAGAGCCTCCCCATTTTTTGGGATTTCCAATTCTCTCCGATTTCACCAAGGCAAAGGTCCTTCCAACATGCTTCCCTATCCATAAGAATCTGCAACATATTTATTGTATTATGTTGGTGATGCCTTTTGGTATCGAGGCAACAACCATCCACATATAGCCTCTAGTACTCGTTTGATTAGTACTAATCCACTTGCTCTAGATAGCTATATCTCTTGCCAAATGTTGATGTGTCCTTCAATTTTTTCAATGAGCCAAGACCATTCCACTATACCATAATCATTTGGTTTGAGTATGAAGTCGACATACTTGAGGATGACTTCAATGTCTAGTTGAGTGAATTGAAATTGTTTTAGAGCATATCCTTTTTCATTTAGTGAACATCATACACGCATAATGGTAGATTTATTGTAATTGGGCATTATTCTTGTAGCTTTACAAAGTGGGGACATAATATGCTTGAAACAAGTAGTGTCTTGAGTGGCTCCATCTAAGAATATTAGTACATCATTGACAAATGAAATATAGGATACATATTTCATTTTGACCCAAGATAATGACCCGTATGCTCGGGAATTAAATATGAGCCTACTTAATCCTTCCATGATGAGGAAAAATAAGAGGGGAGATAATGGACACCCTTGTGTGAGGCCGTGCTCAACATGGAAAATATTGGATGCAACCCCATTGATAAGTATACTATATGATGCAAATATGAAGCAACGCGTGATCAATTTTATGAGAGAATGTGGGAAGCCAAGGTGGGTAAGGATATGTTGAAGTTATGTCTAGCATGCTCTTTCAAAAGCTTTAGAAAGGTCGATCTTGAGAATGATGCTTTTACCGTTCTTGAGCTTAATGATGTGTAGACCTTCTTATCTAGTACCAACGGCTTCATGGATCTCTCTATGATTGAGGAATGCAAAATTCTCCTTGGGAATCTGCTTGGATATGATGGGCTTGATGCAAATAGCAATGATTTTGGATATAATTTTGTATATGTAATTTCATAAGGATATAGTTCGATAGTCATCAAATTTTTTGGGGTTATCAACCTTGGAGATGATTGCTATAAATGTAGAACTAAACCTCTTGTGCATCTTACCAGAGTCTACAATCCTCGATTTCCATGAGGATATCCTTTCCAATATGGTAAAAAACTGTAATATAAAATTCAATAGGCCATCCATCTAGCCGAGGGCTTTTCTCTTTTTTGAAGCACTTCACTACAACGTCAATCTCCCCTAGCATGACTCGTTTTTTAAACTTCTCCATATCTTCCTCACTCACAAATCAAGGAACTGTCCTAGCAGTACATAGAATTTCTTCTATGGTAGCTTCTCGTGGGGCTCTAAACATTTCGGAGAAATGTCTAGTACCCATATCCGCAAGCTCACTTCATGCCATTTTGATCACTTAAAATCTGAATCGTATTGATTAATTTCCTCCCACTAACACATTGCTAGAAGAATTTAGTATTTTCATCCCGAGCCTATACCCAAATGGCTCTTCTCTTTAATTTCCAAGTCTACTCTTTCTATCTCAAGGGATTAATATTTTATGCTTCCAACCTCATAAGTTGATTCTTTCGTTCAATAGATATATCACCTCAATTGTTTGCACCCTCCACCTCATCAATTTTAGCTTCAATTTTTAGTAGAGTAGCATTGCCGCTTATCTTTTTTCCTTTTGCCCATAATGTGGTGATGTGCTAGATTCGAGATAATGTGCTAGATATGACTATAGTCGGTGAAGAGTTGATATCTTGTCCATAGTGGATGCAAGATTCCTTTACAATATTATGCAATTCAACTTCCTCAAGTGAGGCTGATTTGAATGTAAAAGGAGTGTTTAGCTTACAATTAGAGTTCATGACATACAAAAAAAATGGGAAATGATTGAAAACACCCTAGTCCCACCCACTCTCTAATTCTGTCCAAACGATCCATGAGTGGTGCTTTAATGATGAAACAATCCAATCTTCCAGTGAGTGCATCCTTGCCAATTCTCCTATTGCATCAAGTAGGCTAGATTTTGGTCGTGTTTGTATTAAGGAGACTATGAGAATCCAATAGGTGCTAAAAATATTAAGTTAGGGGATCGGTTTGTGCTAGTGAGCCCCATGATTTAGCGTGTCCCAATGAGAAGTTAAGATCTCCGACAATGATGATATTTCCCATATCCATAAATGATGAAGTCATAATTTTATCCTCGAAGCCCACAAGATTTTGCGAGGGTCCATATATATTTATCAAGGAGAGTGGGGCTTCTAGTTTAATAGATGTGATGTCTACACCCAATACACATTCACAAACCCAAATATTTTCAATCTTAATAGTTCTATTATTTAAACCAATGGCACATGCCCCTATCAACCTCTCACATCAAGAGCATTGAAGGTACAACTAGGTAGAATGAATGTCAGTAAGGAGTTGATGTTAACTCCCTCACCCAATGTCTCTTGTAGGAATAATGCATTGATCCTTTCAGATTTAAAAAGTCTCTTAAGTACTAATTTTTTGTCTCAGCTCCCCAAACCCTTGCAATTGTAACATATGCACTTCATGGGATAACCAATTCAGGGTTGCCTTTTGCTCTAAGAACCTAGTGAATGGAAGTTTTTAGGCTTGTTTCCACCTCAATCCCTTCCCCCTAGATGGCCTTGGAAATATAAGATTTAATACCCTTGCGATGTTTTGAGATTTTGGGGGAGGTTCATCACCGAGGCCAAAGGTATGATGTGGCTTCGGGTGGGAAAGGGATCAAATATTATATCTATGATGGTAGTTATTGCGAGATGATTCATCCCATTTAGTATGTAAAGAGAGTTCACCCTCAATTGTGGTAGGATCAGTGACGAGATTTCTCTCATGGGCATTAGCACAAAAAATGTGACAGGACTCAAATTTCATACAAATAAAGCCAAACCCGATGCAAAAAATGATAAATGGGCATATTCAAAATTAAAAACATGACAAGATATGGGACGAGAGGATATGAGACTACCCAGATTCTGACCAGTGTGAGAGGAGTGAGATCTAGTGACCCTTGCAACTCGAGGCCAACCATCTGATTGTTGAGGGGTCCTCTCATTCTCTCCCCACTACTGTTGGGTATTTTTGCAATGGGAAAATACCAAAACCAAACATTATGCACACAGAGGCAATGCTCTGTTACCTTTGCTCTGTTACCTTTGCTCCAGGATCTTTTTGCACAGAGGACCCTTTTAAAAAAATAGCTGAGAACAGAGTATTTCACCACCATAAAAGATCTCTATTCATTAAAATAAAATGACTAATATACATTCATCCTCTTTGCTGAGCGGGATTTACCAAAAACAACATTCAACCAAAACTCTGTTTTCACCTGAGAATTTACTGAGACATATTCATCCTCTTTTACTCAGAGGGATTCACCAAAACATTACAAAAGAAATTACTCTATCTCCTTTGAAATTTTACACCACTGTGTGTAAATATTTCATTTACATTCACTGCTGTGTGAAAACAAAAATTACAGGGATTTACACATTTACCTTTTCACTACTGTGTGAAACAATTCATGGTTTTACACAAACTTGCCCCTGGTTTTTCTTCTTTCACTTCTTCAACTCTTCTCCTGCACTGTTGTGCGTCCTTTTTCATTTCTTACATTTCACTTACAAAAAAAACTTTAAGCCTGCTGCGTTTTACCATTTTCTCATTAAACATTTCAAACCCAAAAATTATTCACACACACTCCTGTGTGTTCTCTGGTTTTCATTCGGTGCTGCGAATACATTGTTCTGCTCCACCCCATGCGGAATACACCATTTTCTCTACAAAATCTTAGGAATTCCTTGGAGATATACTCACCTCCTCTATCAGTTCTGAGAACTTTAATATGCAGCCCTCTTTGGTTCTCCACAAGTGCCTTAAAATTTCTGAACTTCTCAAACACTTCACTTTTGTTTTTGAGAAAATAAATCCAAGTCTTTCTTGTAAAGTCATCAATAAAAGTTAGGAAATATTGGTTACCTACTAATGATGCATCTTGCATCGGTCCACATAAATCTGAGTGGATGATCTCTAAGGGTGCCTTTGCCCTTATGCTTTTACCTGATGGAAAACTTTCTCTATGTTGTTTCCCCAAAATGCAGCCTTCACATAGGCTGTCCGGTTTCTCTATCAATGGTAATCCTTTCACCATTCCTTTTCTGCTTAACAAGTGTAGACCTCCAAAATTGAGATGTCCAAATCTCAAGTGCCACAACCAATTTTCATCCTTTGGCATGCTTTGGAAGGCCTCTTGGGTAACTGCTGCAATTTCAATTTTGTTTTTCAAATCTGCCCTGATCCTGAGAGGAAACATCGTGTTCCTTGTCATCTTCACTTCAGCAATGCATCGTTTGCTGGGTGGCATATCCATGATGGTACACACATCATTCACAAAATAAACATTGTAACCCTTTTGAACAAGTTGTCCAATACTCAAGAGTTTACATCTCATTCCGGGGACATAATAGACATCTGCTATGGTTTTCCTTTCTCCTTGCTTTGTAAATATTCTTACCTCCCCTTTTCCCATAACAGAAACTTTGCTATCAGTTCCTAGTGTGACCTCTGATTTCATATTTTTATCTAGGGCAGAAAAGAGAGCTATATTTCCTGTCATATGGTTGCTGCATCCTGAGTCTAAAAACCATATGTTTTCACTATTTGTTTCAGCTATGTTACAAGCTAACAACACATTAGTTTGGCTGATGTTCTCTCTAGTAACATTTGCATTTTGTCTATTACTCATATCATGTTGCTTCTTCCTACATTCACTCGCATAATGCCCATATTTTTACAATAATAGCATTGGACATTGGATTTTTCATACCTTTGTCCTTGAGCATGATGTTGTTCTCTTTGTTGGCTGCTGCCTTGGCCTTGGTTCTGATTTGAATTGCAGCCTCTTCCTTGAGCATTTGTTGGGCTGCTTCTTCCACCTCTGTTCTGGCTTCTTCCTCTTCCTCTCTTGTTTCCTCTTCCTTGACCTCTTCCTCTTCCAAAGGACATCTGGGTCTTAAAGGCTTGCTCTAAAGATGAGTTTTCATTCCTACTCAATCTCTGCTCATGTGTTATCAGTGATGCATGTAGCTCATCAACTGATAAGTTTGAGACATCCTTTGTCTCTTCAATGGTGGTGACAATAGCATCAAACTTTGAGGGTAAGACCCTCAATATTTTCTTCACAATCCTCCTTTCTTCGATGGTTTCTCCATGAGTCCTCATCTGTGTGATCAGACCAATTACATGTGTGAAGAATGAGTCAATGTTGTCTGACTCCTTCATGCACATATTCTCAAAATCTCTCCTCAGCAACTGTACTTTTGATGTCTTCACTTTCTCCATGCTTTGATAGGCTGTCTTGAGAGTTTGCCATGCTTCTTTGGATGTCTTAGCTGCTGCTATCCTTGGAAACACACTCTGATCCACTGCTTGATACAAAAATACAAGGGCTTTTGAGTCCTTCTTCCTATTGCTCTTCAGCGGATCCTTCTCTCCTGGAGTTAATCTATTGAGCTCATTTTCATCTGCTGGTTCTTCATAACCATCTTGAACTAATTCCCATAAATCTTGAGAGGCAAACAGGGCTTGCTTTCATAGTTATTGCCCAATAGTCATAGTTTTTCCCATTAAACTATGGGAGCTGGGTGTTAAACATACCCATACCAATGCTTGTGCTGACCATTCCTTGCTTCCTTAGTTATGCTTCAATTTCTTGACTGTATATTTTAAAACAACTGACTGCTGCAACAAAAGACTCCTCCCTTCAGCTTCTTTGTCACGTTCAAAGAGCCTAAGCCTGCTCTGATACCACTGTTAGGGATTTTTCCAGCAAAATCTCAAAAACACAAAAAATTCAAGCACACAGAGGCAATGCTCTGTTTCCTTTACTCCAGGATCTTTTGTGCACAGGGAAGCTTTAAATTTTTTTTTACTGAAGAACAGAGTATTACACCACTATAAAATATTTCTATTTATTAAAATAAAATTACTGAGAACATATTCATCCTCTTTCACTCAGAGGGATTCACCAAACATTACAAAAAAAATTACTCTGTCTCCTTTGAAATTTTACACCACTGTATGTAAAAATTTCATTTACATTCGCTGCTGTGTGAAAACAAAGATTACAAGGATTTACTGTTTTACCTTTTCACTGCTGTATGAAACAATTCATGGTTTTGATACAAACCTCCCTCTGGTTTTCTTCATTCACATATTCGCCTTCGCTCCTGCACTGCTGTGCATTTTTTTTTACATTTCTTACACTTACAAAAAAATTGGTCAACCAACATATGTCTTTACTTGTTCTATTAAAAACAAACTTACGGCCGTAAAAATTAGAAACAATAAAATTAACACTATATAACATAGCCCATGCCAAATTTAGGTGTTCAACATCTTCGTGTAGCTTTAACTTTATCTACTTTCAATTCCACCCGACACCACAGTTTCAAGTCCAGTATGGTCCAATTCATCTCGTAAACCAAATCATAGAATTGTTGGAAAGAGTAATTTGGGCATGAAGATTTAGCAAGATTCAAGTAGAATGATGTATGAAGAGAATGTGAGTTCACTAAGTGTGAGCGAGTTCGAGTTTGGTCTTATTTTAAGAAAAGATAAATATGATATGTGTTTGTACGTTGAAATTATCTTAAATAAATTCCTCGGCCAAAAGTATAAATACTCCTCACCATGTTTGAATCCAATCAAATATATCTAAAAACCAAAAGCCCCATCTCTATAAATAGTTTTTTCGCAGGCAAATTTATAAAATCAATAAAAGAGCATCAACTCAATATTATTTGTTTGTGTGTCAATTTTGTGTTTCCTCCTCTCTGCGTTTCCATTGGACCATGCTCGGCACTGTTTGACATGGTCGATTAAACTCATCTTTTGCATGTTCTATCATGATTTTAATGAACTTTATAAATTTTTAAAAATATTAAAATTATTTGATATTATGGTAATTAAAATATAATAGTGTACTGTTGGCAGTGAAACCCGCTGCCCAGCCGAGCTTGTAAGCAGCCACTGCACAGAATATATCCACTGTAGAATTTAGTGGATAACTTCATAAATGCAGAGAAATATTTCCCTAGCAAGTCTGTAAAAAATCCACATACAGGTAAACACCGCCTCGCCTGATTTAATAAAATGGAAAAGGATATTAATTCGACGAATGAGATAGGAAGCTGCATTAAAAAGGCAACGACAATGAGGGCTCTAGATCACCCACAGCCATGAGCACGGTAAAATCGTTGGAGTGTGAGAGAGAAAGAATATTCACAACCTGAATTCCCAGAGTTGCAGTTTTCAGATTGGCAATATTGAAGGTTATTGATTCCAAATATAACAGAGAAAAAATATTAATAGGAAAGAAATGATGATACAAATATATATAGCAGCAATACATAAAGGCAAAATAAAGATAAAAGTAATCTTGAAAATCAATGCTGAGCACATGAATATTCCGAAGTGTATAACCACATGAATGAGTTGCACTGTTAGCATAGAAGTGATGTAAACTTACTAAATTTCCCATATATGGACTAGCTGGTTTACAGGCCCTGCATTCCGATGCCTAATAACTCCAAGAAATACATACCCACTTCAGTCCAACAAAAAGGTTGAAGTCTGTTTTGTCAAACAATTTGGTTTGGTGAAAGTATATACACATTGATATACAAGAGCAACGATTGAAGAGGTAGTCTAGTACCCAGGGACATGCATCTATATATCCATTCATTCATATATTGTTGATAAAAATGTAAATAGAAATGAGGTTTTAATTTGTCATGACACACTAAGTTGTGTGATAAATCATGAAGCTGGTTCTCTGCAGGGACAGCATTCTAAAACCTGTGAAGACCAGGAACCTGTACAAGGATGGTCAAGTACATTTATGCTCGTATGTTTTAGCATTTTGAAAACTTGGTTTTGGAACTTAACCACTTTTCTAGCAAAAGGGCATCTTAATTATTAGCATTTACATGAGAAAATACATAAAAGGAAAACGGAAAGGTCATTTTAATTTTTAGAAACTAAGAGGGAAAAAGAGTGATAACAATGACCGGTGAGCAATAGTGAGAAACCGGTGAGAAGTTATTGGAACAAAATAGAAAATCAAAATGGTAGAGGAGTCGTTGTGCGAAGATGGTTGGTTTAGTTAAAAATATTGTTCATTAAAAATGTTACAATGTTTTTATTTAATTTTTAAACTTGTTAAAATTTTCTTCAAATCTGAAAAGCATATCAATTTTAAGGGCGCTGATCATCATCATCAAAGCTTAAAAGCGAGTGAGCAACAACGAGAAATCTCACCCACAGTGACCGCAGAAGAAAATGTCTCAAAACAGTCCATCCACAAAACTCTACAGATGGGGATCACATTTGTTTGCCCCGTGCAAAGATAGCTAACAAAACCGGTCAGATGAAGCTCGCGATTGTTGGTCAGTTATTGTATATCTGTAAAACTAAAAACAACCTTGCCGTAGTTTCTTTGGTAATAAAAACAACCTCACCGTAATTGCTTTTGTAATAAAAACTGGGTTGTGTAATATTATTGGGGGATTTTAGCTGTGTAGTGTATTATATTAGATATTATTTTGAGATTAAAATTAGTGAAATAAATAACATAGTGTTAATCATCAATTTCGGGGCTTACACCTTTGAAATCTTGGTTAGTGTAATTTCAACAAGTGATAATTCAGGCTATGTGATTCATTTCACTAGTTTCAGTCTCACTTCTTGACCTATGTGAGCATCACCCTATGCAATGAGTGCTAAATAAACTATTCAAAAATCATGAAAAATTAGTGAGTTAAGACTATCTAAGATACAAATGGTCATAGATGAATAACTACTTAAAACAAATCCCGAAAAATGATAATTCAGTATATCAAATGTTCAGAAAGAGAATTCCTTGCATAACTGAACTTTTTTCTTGGTTTCTAAGATATTCTGCCATGAATATAAAGAAACTATGAAATTAGTTCTAGCTTTTAGGAATATTATGAAATTGATCCCAGATTTTGCGCTATTCCCTAAATATCGAAATCTACCATTAACACTATGAAACTGAAAGCAAAACAGAACAACCAAAAAACAGCAAATACCAACTACCAAGTATATCTTCCGTTCTAGATCAGTAGTGTGCATAGCAGCAATAAAGCAGACAACTTCTGGTTACCTCGACCTAATTCTGCAAAGACTTGACAGAGTAACAGGACTTTAAGCAAGGACTTGACAGAGTAAGAGGACTTTAAGCAGAAACATTTTCGGTACGATGAGCCGCACATGGCGTGAGGTTGGAAAGAAGCGCTCAGTCCATGGCAGCATCGGAGGATTTCGCAGAGAGACTATGAAGGCCAAGCAACTTGCGGAATGCTTATTGCTTACAATTTTTTTTTTAATTGTTCCATACATTTAGATACTTTCATTCAAACAGCTCCAAACAAACTATCGCGGAATTTCAATGTGCAAGGATGCGTTAGCTCTTCCAGAGTCATTTGAGTCTCGGCTTATAATGATGCCTGCCCTATGCATTGTGATAAGCTGAGACCCAAACGACTCTGATGGAGGCCGCAGCGAAGGGTCGCCCATTGATTTTCCGGAAAGTAACCATTGAAGACAAAATCATACATGAGAGGTCAAAAATCGTTTGCCATCAAAGCCCTCGGCCACAATTTCAGTGTCCGGCATATGGATACGATCCCGAATCCCTTATATCCAGGATTCCTTTCCATTAATATCGTAGATCCCTTATATCCCGGTTTCCTTTCCATTAATATCATGGATTCCTGAAGCATCTCTGGCATCGTTAAAATAAAATGTATAGTGTTGTAATGAATTCAACTTCTGCACGCCGAAATGGATCTGTCTGTGAGTGCGCTTAGATCTGCCGTCAGAGTGACGCAGCAGAGGCACAGTGGGCCCATAACCCACAAACCCGAGAATCAAAATCTGGCTCTGATAGCTTGTATTAGAACTGGTTTTTTATTTCGTCTCATCAGCGCTAACGTAACATCAATGGTGCACTCACCATCGCACCTTTTTCTTGGAACTTTACGCGAAATGATAGAGAAACAAAACACCTTAATAGTAGCCAGATCGACATCATAACACAGTCATATTAGTATTCTATCACAATCGAGGTTTTTGTTGCAGATTTTTATGGTAAAATCTCAAAAACACAAAAATAAAACACACAGAGGCCATGCTCTGTTTCCTTTACTCCACAGGATTTTTTGTGCATAGGGAAGCTTTAAAAAAAGGACTAAAAATCAGAGTATTACATACCCAGAAAAAGATTTCTATTCATTAAAACAAAAATCACTGATACATATTTATCCTTTTTGCTGAAAGGAATTCACCCAAAATACTGTCTCTTTTACAAAATGATTTTTACACTGATGTGTAAAATCTTCTTTCACTGCTGTAAAATAAATTTACATCATACTGCCGTAAGAAAAAAGTTACATATGAAGCTCAAAAACATTATATGTCTGCTTCACTCCCCGCACTGTTGTGCATTTCCTCTTGCAAAGAAAACAAAGGTCAACTTAAAAAAAATACATGCGCTCCACCATTTTCTTTATGCACTGCTGTGCATTAATACATAGTTTTCTTTTCGCTGCTCCTTCATTTTACGATACCCAACACACAAAATTACAACACACGAGCTCTTTTTCATTCGGCTCGTTCTATCTAAAATGAACACACACAAAACATATACAAAAGGATTTTTTTAAAAGACATAGTTGACTTGCCCATACCTCCAGCATAAAAGAAACATTAAGTGCCGTAAAAAAAACATAAATATCTACCTACGCATATGACAATTCATTAATAAAAGGTATGGTCTGTGAAACTTGATTTTACTCCACGCCAAGCTTTTAATGTTGGCCGTATGCAGGTTGAGCCAATCGATGGCGGAGATTGATGGAGCAGATCGGACGACGGACGGAGATATCGGGAGCCACTTTTATGTTGAACTTTACGTCCCGATATGTCAGAGATGATGACGTATGGGGAGAGCCACGCGTCAACACTATATTGTATCGGGCTCTTGTGTACGAAAACTGCCTTCACGCAAAAACGATCCGATACGCATCAAGGTGGTTTGTCGTTTTGCTGCGGTGGTTTTGAAGTGCGTAGTTGAAATTAGATTTCAACACTTCCCTTTAATTTCAACTGTTGTGCATTTAGTCATACCCAGACACTTCCTTAAAAATTCAAAGCTTTTCTGATCCAATGGCTTTGTCAAGATGTCTGCAACCCGTTCTTGAGTCCTGCAATGTTCTAGGACAATTTCTCCATTGTTCACCAATTCTTTGATGTAGTAAAACCCTGTATCAATGTGTTTCGTTCTCTTATGAAACACTGAATTCTTTGACAATGAAATCGCTGAGCTATTGTCACAAAAAATCACTGTTGCTTTTGCCTGCTCTTAGCCTAAGCTCCCCAACATCCTTCTCATCCAAACTGCTTGACATGCTGCTGCTGTAGCTGCCATATATTCAGCCTCTGCTGTAGACAATGCTACAATGGACTGCTTCTTAGAAGCCCATGAAATGGCTCCTGAACCCATATGGAAAACATAACCGGAAGTGCTTTTTCCGATCATCAACACTTCCAGCCCAATCACTATCAGTGTATCCAACCAAATCTGAATGTTCTGAGACATTATATAAAATTCCAAACATTTTGGTACCTTTGACATACCTCAAAATTCTTTTTGCTGCCTGCCAATGTGCCTCCTGTGGCCTCTCCATGAATCTAGAAATTAAACTAGCAGCATACATAATGTCAGGCCTAGTTGTTGTTAAATACATAAGGCTGCCTACAATACTCTTGTACAAACTAGGATCAAAATCCTTGCTGGTGTCCTCTCTGCTGAGTTTTAATCCCATTACTGTGGGAGTGATCGTTGCCTTGCATTCTTGCATGTTAAATCTACTCAATACTTGATTTACATATCTTGCCTGTGAGATAAAAATTCCTTTTTTCATTTTGATCTACTTCTATGCCTAAGAAGTATCTCAAGAAACCCATATCAATCATTTCAAATTCCTCTTTCATAACTGATTTAAAATTCTTAATGAGCTGATCATCATTACCTGTGAAAATAACATCATCAACATATAAGACAACAATTAAAATTTTACCATCTTTTTCTTTGATGTAGAAGGTGGGTTCTCCTTCACACTTGTCGAATTCATTATCCAATAGATATGAATCTATTCTACTGTACCATGCTCTTGGCGCTTGCTTCAGCCCATAAAGAGCTTTCTTCAATTTGCACACTTTGTGCTCTTCACCTTTCTTCTCATAGCCTAGAGGTTGTTCAACATAAACCTCTTCCTTTAACACTCCATTTAGGAATGCTAACTTCACGTCCATTTGGTAGACTTTCCATTTGTTTTGTGCTGCTATGGACAACACTGCTCTCACGGTTTCCATTCTTGCAACCGGTGCAAAAGTCTCCTCATAATCTCTCCCATACTGCTGCTTGTACCTTTTGACAACCAGCCTTGCCTTGTGCCTTTCTATCTTGCCTTCAGCATTGCTCTTGGTCTTGTAAACCCATTTCACTCCAATGACTTCTTTACCTTTTGGTAGCTCAACCAAATCCCATGTTTTGTTTCTTTCTATGGCATTCATCTCCTCATCCATAGCTTCTATCCATTTCTTATATTTAATTGCATCCTCGAAATGAATAGGATCATCAACATGAAAAAACAAGGCAAATAAGGAATTCATTCCTTCATCATAAATATCACTTAGATTTCTAAGCTTCTTACCTCTTTCATTTAGTGTGCAAGTGTTTGAAGACGCACTTGAATTTCCTCCTTGTGGTGTGCTTGGAGAAGCAATCTCATTTATCCTCAATGGTGTCCCTTGCTGTCCTTGTGTTGGCGCTGCTATTTGCGGATGCATTTCAGCCACCTCCTCATCATCTTCATCATGAGAGAAACAGTTTTTAACATTCATTGTTTTCTCTATGCTTCCATCCCAAGCTTCCTCTTCAATGAATTGAACATCTCTGCCAACAAAAAACTTCTTGGTAGATGGGATATACAACCTGTAGGCTTTGGATTCCTCACTGTATCCAATGAAAATACATTTCTCCCATTTGCTGTCCAACTTCCTCCTTAGCTGATCTAGAATGTGTGCATAGGCCACAAATCCAAAAACTCTTATGTGGGTGACTCCTTGCTTTCTTCCAATCCACGCTTCTTCCGGCACCTTGTTCATCACTGCTTTTGTAGGACACCTGTTCAGAATATACATTGCATAATGTACAGCTTCAGCCCAATAATCATTTGGCAAATGCTTTGCCTTCAACATGCTCCTTGCCATATCCATGATTGTCCTGTTTTTCCTCGCAGCAACTCCATTTTGCTGCGGAGTGTACCTTGCTGTAAATTGCTTATTAATTCCATTTTCTCTACAAAATCGTAGAAACTCTTCGGAGATATAATCACCTCCTCTATCAGTTCTCAAAACTTTAATGTGCAGCCCGCTATGGTTTTCCACAAGTGCCTTGAAATTTCAGAATTTCTCAAACACTTCACTTTTGTTTTTAAGAAAATGTACCCAAGTTTTTCTTGTAAAGTCATCAATAAATGTTAGGAAATATTGGCTGCCTGCTAATGATGGAGCTTGCATCGGTCCACATAAATCTGAGTGGATGATCTCTAAGGGTGCCTTTGCCCTTATGTTTTTACCTGATGAAAAACTTTCTCTATGTTGTTTCCCCAAAATGCAACCTTCACATAGGCTGTCTGGTTTCTCTATCAATGGTAATCCTTTCACCATTCCTTTTCTGCTTAACAAGTTTAGACCTCCAAAATTGAGATGTCCAAATC
This sequence comes from Pinus taeda, assembly GCA_000404065.3. Classification (NCBI taxonomy): domain Eukaryota; kingdom Viridiplantae; phylum Streptophyta; class Pinopsida; order Pinales; family Pinaceae; genus Pinus; species Pinus taeda. The sequence goes on from APFE030802552.1 coordinate 57,881, forward strand.
TTAAATGCCACAACCAATTTTCATCCTTTGGCACGCTTTGGAAGGCCTCTTGGGTAACCGCTGCAATTTCATTTTTGTTTTTCAAATCTGCCCCGATCCTGAGAGGGAACATCATGTTCCTTATCATCTTCACTTCAGCAATGCATCGTTTGCTGGGTGCTATATCCATGATGGTACACACATCATTCACAAAGAAAACATTGTAACCCTTTTGAACAAGTTGTCCAATACTCAAGAGGTTACATCTCATTCCGGGGACATAATAGACATTTGCTATGGTTTTCCTTTCTCCTTGCTTTGTAAATATTTTTACCTCCCCTTTTCCCATAACAAAAATTTTGCTATCAGTTCCCAGTGTGACTTCTGATTTCATATTTTTATCTAGGGCAGAAAAGAGAGCTATATTTCCTGTCATATGGTTGCTGCAACCTGAGTCTAAAAACCATATGTCTTCATTGTTTGTTTCAGCCATGTTACAAGCTAGCAACACATTATTTTGGCTGATGTTTTTTCTAGTAACATTTGCATTTTGTCTATTACTCATATCATGCTGCTTCTTCCTACAGTCACTGGAATAATGCCCATATTTTTTACAATAATAGCATTGGACATTGGATTTTTCATACCTTTGTCCTTAAGCATGATGTTGTCCTCTTTGTTGGCTGCTGCCTTGGCCTTGGTTCTGATTTGAATTGCTGCCTCTTCCTTGAGCATTTGCTGGACTGTTCCTTCCACCTTTGTTCTAGCTTTTGCCTCTTCCTCTCTTGTTTCCTCTGCCTTGACCTCTTCCTCTTTCAAAGGACATCTGGGTCTTAAAGGCTTGCTCTAGAGATGAGTTTTCATTCCTACTCAATCTCTGCTCATGTGTTATCAGTGATGCATGTAGCTCATCAACTGAAAAGTTTGAGAGATCCTTTGTCTCTTCAATGGTGGTGACAGTAGCATCAAACTTTGAGGGTAAGACCCTCAATATTTTCTCCACAATCTTCCTTCCTTCAATGGTTTCTCCATGAGTCCTCATCTGTGTGATCAGACCAATTACATGTGTGAAGAATGAGTCAATGTTGTCTGACTCCTTCATGCACAGATTCTCAAAATCTTTCCTCAGCAACTGTAATTTTGCTGTCTTCACTCTCTCCATGCCTTGATAGGCTGTCTTGAGGGTCTGCCATGCTTCATTGGATGTCTTAGCTGCTTCTGACCTTGGAAACACACTCTGGTCTACTGCTAGATACAACAACACACGAGTTTTTGAATCCTTCTTCCTATTGCTCTTCAGCAGATCCTTCTTTGCTGCAGTTAATCTATTAAACTCATTTTCATCTGCTGGTTCTTCAAAACCATCTTCAATTATTTGCCATAAATCTTGAGAGACAAACAAGGCTGTCATGGTTATTGCCCAATAGTCATAGTTTTTCCCATTAAACTGTGGGAGCTGGGTGTTAAACATACCCATACCAGTGCTTGTGCTGGCCATTCCTTGCATCCTTAGTTATGCTTCAATTTCTTGACTGTGTATTTTAAAACAACTGACTGCTTCTTCAGCAACACATAAAAAAACTTTGTGAAATACCTGAGTATTTTCTTCACTGAGCCTTCACTCTGCTGGAGAAGATCTACTGCTGCAACAAAAGACTCCTCCCTTCAGCTTCTTTGTCACCTTCAAAGAGCCTAAGCTTGTTCTGATACCACTGTTGGAGATTTTTTTGGTAAAATCCCAAAAACACAAAAATAAAACACACACAAGCAATGTTCTGTTTCCTTTACTCCACAGGATCTTTTGTGCATAGGGAAGCTTTAAAAAAAATGACTAAGAACAGAGTATTACATACCCAGAAAAGGATTTCTATTCATTAAAACAAAAATAACTGATACATATTCATCCTCTTTGATGAGAGGGATTCACCCAAAATACTCTGCCTGTTTTACAAAATGATTTTTACACTGCTATGTAAAATCTTCATTCGCTGCTGTAAAATAAATTTACATCATACTGCTGTAAAAAAAAGTTACATATGAATCTCAAAAACATTATATGTCTACTTCACTCCCCGCACTACTGTGCATTTCCTTTTGCAAAGAAAACAAAGGTCAACTTAAAAAAAATACATGCGCTCCACCATTTTCTTTATGCACTGCTGTGCATTAATACATAGTTTTCTTTTCGCTGCTCCTTCGTTTTACGATGCCCAACACACAAAATTACAACAGACTAGCTCTTTTTCATTCGGCTCTTTCTATCGAAAATGAACACACACAAAACATATACAAAAGGATTTTTTTAAAAGACATAGTTGACTTGCCCATACCTCCAGCATAAAAGAAACATTAAGTGCCGTAAAAAAACATAAATATCTACCTAGGCATATGACAATTCATTAATAAAAGGTATGGTCAATGAAACTTGATTTTACTCCATGCCAAGCTTTTAATGTTGGCCATATGCAGGTTGAGACAATCGATGGGCGAGATTGATGGAGCAGATCGGACGACAGACAGAGATATCGGGAGCCACTTTTATGTTGAACTTTACGTCTCGATATGTCAGAGATGATGACGTATGGGGAGAGCCACGCGTCAACACTATATTGTATCGGGCTCTTGTGTACGAAAACTGCCTTCACGCAAAAGCGGTCCGATACGCATTCAAGGTGGTTTTTGGTTTTGCTGCGGTGGTTTTGAAGTGCGGAGTTGAAATTAGATTTCAACAGTTTTTATGTTTTATCAGCATATTCTAAGATTTGAAGTTTATCTTAAATGCAGAATTTTGGAAACAAGTTGGAATTCGCTGAATAAGAATTAGAGTTAGGTCATAGAATATGAGATTATAACCTATGATCACGTGAAATTTTATATTTTTAACTTAAATCTGTCATAATCATGAGAGATCATGAAAATGTAACCATCCACGTTTTGGAGATGCGTGGCAGTTAATTTATCAAACAGATACATGTACTAAAAAAGTCAACTGATATCAGTCTTTGTCCTCCATTATAGAGCTGGAATATTTGATCATTCCATTATTAAAAATATATAACAATAGAAAATCAATTGCTTTTTAAAAATGGTGATTTAAAACTGTCTTCTGTTCAAATCATTGAACACATACATGAACTGAAAATATTCGATTGACATCCGATACATGTATTAAAAAAGTCAACTGATATCAGTCTTTGTCCTCCATTATAGAGCTGGAATATTTGATCATTCCATTATTAAAAATATATAACAATAGAAAATTAATTGCTTTTTAAAAATGGTTATTTAAAACTGTCTTCTGTTCAAATCATTGAACACATACATGAACTGAAAATATTCGATTGACATCCGTCTTTGTCCTGGATTATAAAGATTGAATATTTAATAACGTCATCATTCAAAGTATGTAAAAATGGAAAGCCAATTAATATTAAAGAATGTTTAATAACTTCATTATTCAAAGTATGTAAAAATGGAAAGTCAATTAATATTCAAAAGGGGGAAAGCCAAAATAAAATAAAATATCAAATATAATACATCAAATTCATACTATAATGTCTATTTGTCTTTATCATTCTTTTCAATACAAAAAAATTAAAGTTAACTGAAATTAGTGAAATTAAAAAATTAAAGTTAACTGAAATTAGTGAAATTAAAAACCAATGGAGAGACTAGATTAATATTTATTAAATTTGTTTATGAATATAATTTTTTTTTTATAAGAGACGAACTTTTTATTAATCTGAACAAATTACATAATATATAGAGTGCTCCAGCCAGCAGAGGTGGCAAAAAACCAGTGACCGAAGCTTACAAGATTCTTACAAACAGAAAAAAGTGGTTGCTACTGCAACCACTAGATGTACCCAATGGCAACAATAAAAAAGTCCACTAAACAAAATGGGTGCAAAACTCTTAGGAAACATGTAGGAACCAATCCTCATCGTTAGAAACATAACCCCAATCCAACGGAAAATAAGCAAAGGGACACACAAACCGGCAACAAGCACAACCAATCCCAGTCGTTGAAAGCAAAGTCTCGATCCAACAACCAGTGTGGATATCGCACAGACAATGAGCACGGAGGTTAACCGCGCGATGAGAGCGGTTTTCTCTTACCTCTCGTTGCCACGTGTTACCCCCTGAGTGGAATCGCATGCATCTTTCACAAAACTAGATACCTGCCATGTCCCGCACGATATACGAAATAAGGTTTCGGGGTTTTGTGTCCATGGTTTTGCGAAAATCCTGGGGCCCAAACATGGACCCACCATGGACCCACTGCCCCTTGTAAAAAGGACCTGATCTCAACTCTAAACTGGGTCCAAAAAACAGAAACAGGTCTGAAGCCTTGAGGCAACAAGCACTATCTATCTTAGTCGTTGAATACATAATCCTGATCCAATGCTCATCGGGGATATCACACAGATGAGAAGTGCAGAGGTTAACCGCGTGATGGCAGCGGTTTTCTCTTACCTCAATTCCACTTGTTACCCACCGAGTGGAATCCCATGCACCTACCAAAATACAAGATACCATCTAAGTCCCACGTGAAATATCACTTATGGTATTACGTTCGTGGTTTCGCAAAAAAAGTCAAAACCTTCCCACAGACCTTGCTAAGCCTTCCACCTGGAGTCACCAACAGAAACCCGTTGAGCCAAATACACCTAGGCAGTCCATTCTGTGTCATTGCTCGACTTGAAACCTTCATGATTCATCTGAAAGTTAACAAAGTTGTGTAGAGCAACCATATCCCAAAATCGTGGACGAATTAGGTGATATCATCCTCACACCTGTCTCCCGAATCCCTTCAATCAACATTGTTCATCCATAAATCCCAATGTTTGGCTGCGAGGATGAAACAATCCTCTCGCAGCTTCCTTTCAGTTAACAACTCCCATGCATGTTAAGAATCCCCGTACTTATTGGCCACATCGTCGTTGGCCAGCCGATCTACAAGCATATTTTCTTTCCTTCTAACATGAACAAATCTAATTGTTTTAAGGGTCTGAAAGTGAGAGTGGATATGGTGAGAAACTTGCAACAGCTTCCAGTGCTTTGACACTTTATTTGGCGAAGTTTTGTTGTGAATCTTCTTGCCTGCTTTGATGATCAAATCTGAATCTGCTTCATTGATAACATTCTGTAGATTTTCTTCCACCAAAATCTCCAAGCATTAATCTAATGCCAGAAGTTCAGCCATGTTATTGGTACCCTTTTGCAAGTGGCGATGGAAGATGTATTTTGTGTTCCCCTGAGGATCTCTTATAGCACGCCCAAAGCCAGTTTCCCCCAGATTATCCATAGAAGCTCCATCAATGTTTACTTTGAAGAAGCCCTGAGAAGGGGGTTGACATCTACTGGCCATTGTGTTAATTGTTGTCACCTTCTTCCTTATTTCTTGAGGATTAATGAATTGAAGACCCAAATTAAGAATAATAATCTCCTCGTGAGGCAGAGGAGGATTCATGGGAATTGACATCAAAAGGCTCTTAACTGTTTCTTTAAGCTGTTTTAGAATTTGATTGATGATGTACTGGGGCTCACTATCTTTATTTATGAAGATCCACCTATTGTGTTCTTTCCAAACATTTCAAATGACAAAGCCTGGTACTAGCATCCAAGCTTTTTTAATGATCTCATTCTCTGAGAAGTTCTTCCTCTAGTTTTTCAGAGTGTTGGATATTCTGAGACTATCCTTGTTGGTTTGTCTGAAGCTTGAGGCCACCCAATCCCACACCTTAGCAGAAAAAGAGCATAGGTTGAGCAGGTGTTCAATCGTTTCCTCATGTGAGCTGCATAGGTTACATTTGGAAGGGCCACTGAAGCCTTTCTTAAGGAGTTTTTCCAAAGTTAGCATCTTTCTTTGGTGCACAGGCGAGATAAATAACTTTATTTTCATCCAGTGAAGAGTTTACCAAAGCTCCTTCCAGATATTATCAACATTTACAAAGTTGAATCCTGTGATTTCTTGTTTTGCCTCTTTGAGGTTAATGTTACCTTCATTATTCTTCTCCCATCTTAATTGGTCATGTGAGAAGGAAACCAGAATCCATCTGTGCTTTAGGTCCATGGTGAGAGCCTCTACCATGGCCTTTAAAGGACTCTCATCACTGTAACTTAGTTCCTTCTACTTCCATTTTTCATTGTTCCTTCCCTGATCCCAAAAATCTTTTACCAATAATAGGCCTTTTATGTCTGTGTCTCTTTTGAGGGCTGCTAGGTCAATCCTGTTAAGGATGGGTTCCTATTGCCAGTTGTCCTCAGAGAATCGAGCTCGGTCCCCTGCTCAGATTTCCCAAAAACAACACTGCTGACCAATGCTTTTGTTCTCCCAAGAAAGTTTCCATATGTGTAAGCCCCTGATTTGTCCTATCATTCTAATAAGATCCTTTTCCTACCAGTGCTTGGTGTACTTTTCTTTCCAAAGCTTGGCCCAGGGAACATTCAGCTCCTTGATCCATTGCCACCAAACCTTAGCTCCCAAAACTTTACTAAGAGTTTTCAGATCATCAAGCCCTAACCCACCATAGCTTTTGGGCTTGCTGAACTTGTCCCAGGCAACTAAAGCCCACCTTTTTTTTCTCTTCCCCTCTACCCCACAGAAAGTCCCTTTGAATGCTCCTTATCTACTACTTAATACCTTGAGGAGCAGGGATAGTTGGAAACATGAAAATGGGAATGGCTTGTAAGACCACCTATGTCAGCAAAAGTCGCCCTACAAAGTTTAAAGATCTGCATGTCCATTTTATGATTTTCTCTTGAAGTTTATTTAAAATTGGTTCCCATATTTTCTTGCTGAGAGATTTATCAGTAAGAGGAATGCCAAGATATTTGGAACACAACTGTTCCCTTTCAAAACCAAGAATCCTAGTAATGTTTCTCTGTATGGCAATATTAGTGTTAAAGAAAAAAACTTTGGACTTGTTTAGGCTTACCTTTGTACCTGTTGCCATAGCAAAGTCGTTTAAGATATCTTTGATTTCCCTTACTTCCCTGACTGTGGGTATGCCCTACAGCATAGTATCATCCACAAATTGTTGATGAGTGTTAGCTTCTCCATCCGAGATGAGCTTCATCCCCTGAATCCAACCTTCAACATTTGCCATTTTGATTGCCCTGCCTAGCCCTTCCATCATGAGGACAAAGAGGAAAGGGGATATTGAATCGCCTTGTCTGAGCCCTCTGGAAGGTGTGAAGGTATTTGAAGGAGCTCCATTCAGTAGAATAGAAAAGCTGGTTGTAATGACTAGTGCCATAACCCATCTTATCTAATTCTAGTCAAAGCCATATGCTTTCAAAGTAGCTCTAATATAAGACCAACTGAGTTTGTCATAGGCTTTTGTGATGTCCAACAAAATAATCATGTCTGCTTGCTTGTTGCTTTTGAGAGAGTGTACCACCTCATGTGCTTGGATGATGTTGTTGAGAATTTGTCATCCCTCCACATAGCTTGTTGTCTCTTCTGAGATAAAGGAAGATAGTAGGGGCTTGAGTTTGTTGGCTATCACTTTGGAGATGATTTTATACACCACATTACATAAGGCTATAGGTCTAAATCTATCCAGAGTCATAGCATTTTCCTTTTTGGGGATTAAAGCTATGAAGGAAGCGTTCAGTGCTTTCAGAACCTTTTTGTATTTTCTTGAGTCCTCCACAACCTCAAGGATGTCATGTTTGACTGTATCCCAACAGGCTTTGAAGAAATCAACATTGAATCCATCTAGGCTTAGTGCTTTTCCACTTTGCATTTCCCTAATCAGCTCACTGACCTCCTCTTCCGAGACTGGCCTATTGAGATTATGGTTGTCCTCTCTATTGACCAACTTGGGAATATACTGGGTGAACTGATCAATGAACCTAGATCTATCCTCCATTGGCTCCTTTGAAATGTTAGAGAAGAGTTGTACTAGATTTGATTCCATGTCCTTATGGTAGAGAAGCTCAACACCCCTAAGAATCCTTAATCTTTGTGATTCTATTATGTGCCCTCTGGGCCATAGTGGACTTGTGGAAGAACTTAGTATTTCTTTCTCCCTCTTTGATCCATTGAATCCTGGATTTTTGTCTCCAGAAAGTTTCCTCTTGTAAGCATCTATCCTCGCGTTCTTCCTGCAAAGAGTTAGTTAGCTTTTGCCTCTCTTCATTGAAGACCTCTATGATATTGATCTGATTGATATCCTCGAGTTTCCATTTCGTCTCAATTCTAGCTTTGAGGATATTGCCAAATTCATTTTTATTCCAAGATTTATGTTTGGATTTAATATGTTTCAATATTTGTTGGAGCATGTACATTTTAGTATCGTGAATGTTCAGATCCTCTTTCCACCATTTTTCAATGTTACTAATGAATTTGGGGTGTGAGAGCCAGACATTCTCGAATCTGAAGGGCCTGTTCCTCGGAGTGCCCATAAAGGTAGCTTATAGCTAAATTGGACAATGATCTGAACCCCCAAAGGGTAGAATGGATGTTGTGATTATTGGTCCTATGAGGACAAGATCCTTAGAGACGATAAATCTATCAAGTTTGGATGCCACTTGAGAAGCCCCTCCCCTTTTGTTATTCCACGTGAAGGTTCCATTTATTGTCTCGATGTCCACTAGTCCCATGTTCATGATGAAATCTTGGAAGGCTTCAGAGTCTCTGCCTAGCTGTCTAGTGCCTCCTTTTTTTTCTAAAAGAGATCTTATCATATTGAAATCACTTGCAACTATCCAAGGCTTATCGGGATATCATGCTCTTAGATCTTCTAGGGAGGTAAGAAGATTGAGTTTATCTGCTTGCTTCTGAGGTCCATAGACATTTGTTATCATGTATGTCTCTTTATCACCTACAGGCCTGAAAACCAAAGATGTATAGCTCATGGATGCTTCAGCATCTAGGGTTCCAAATTTTTGTGGATCCCACAACGTGAAAATCCCACTTGCTGAGTTATTTACCTTAACCTCTAAATACTCATACTTGATTAAGCATTTATTATGAATTTCTCTTATTTTCTCCATTGAACATTTGGTCTCCTGAATAAAGACCATATCTGGTTTTTCTTCTTTTATTCTGTTACTCAGATTCCTTTGTTTCCTTCTAGTACCTAAGCCTCTAATGTTCCAAGTTGTGAGCTTCGTTAAGAAAAGGTTGGTAGAGGAATAGCTGGTAAGATCTTTCATCTTACATGAGTTAATCAGTAGCTTTCCACATTCATTTAGTAGTTCATTCTTTCTTTTCCTTCCTCTTTTCCTTCTTGAGTTCTGTTGTGCCATACAACAACCCCCCATTTCATATCATTAAAATTCCAAAACTATAATGTGAAATGGGTCCCTTTTTAATTTTTGTTTCAAATTGGTATCAGTTTAAAGTTCTATTTCAAAAAATTCTTGAATCAAAGGGAACATCATTAAAAAGCCTTTTAAATAAAACCAATCGATAAACCCCAACATAAAACGATTTACCTTTATCATTGCGATAAAGCGATCGCAAGATCGCATATCGCAATGACAAAGAAAGCTCAACTTAAGGGACATCTTGGTTTTCGCCGATGCAAAAATCGCTATCAGATATCGGCAAACCATAAAGTAATATGAGTAACGATCCTTGCTTCGATGCGATGCGAAATTGTCGATCGGCAATCGGCAATAACACTTATAGTGCAAAGAAGCTCCCCTTCACCCGATGCGATGCGATATCGCTATCGGCGATCGGCAACTTACCATGCCCTCATCCTAAGTGGCCCTACTAGCTATGCCTGACAAGATACGATATCGCTATCAGCGATCGGGGATGCCAAACAAAACCAATGCAATAACTTAGCATTTCCCGATGCCCGATTGCGTAAAGGGTAAAAAAAGCACAGTTTTCAAAGTAACAGTCATAAAGGCAGTTTAATATGATTTATTCGTAATTAAGGCCATATCCTTTGGAAAGCCGCTCATCTGCGTTCAAACCGCCAAATCACCCAAAGCATGCTTCAAATAAATCATTCAGTCATTAACCGAAGCAACTAGAATTAATAAGATTGACAGGCCGTAACAACCATTTAATGAGAATAACAGGCTTGAGATCTATCCACGGATTTGATCCTAAGGCTGCCTTAAGTCGATTGATCGCGATGAATGCACCTAGATATATATATTTCATTCTGTTCAATTCACGTTATTGTTGCATGTGTTACGCTTATCTTTCACTCTGCGCAGAATTCTTCCATAGAAACAAAAGAAAGTGGAATGGGAAAGAAATCTAAGAAGACTACAATGCCTACTGCTCCGCCAGCCGCAGGGCTAGCTGTCGCTGATCCAACTGGAAAGAACAAAGGGCTTATATCAGATACAACATGCTTAGGACTCACAAGGACCACTTGGAAAGGGACTTATAATTTGATTGAAGCAGAAGGGCCAAAGGTGACCGAAGTAGAAATTTTATGTGATAATACCAGCAAATCTGATGCCAATTTAAAAGACTTAGATGACTCCTTTCTACACAGAATAGTGGCTCGGGAGAAAGTTCTTCCTTACACGGGTGTGGTAAGGTGGGCAATCCAAGAGCTCCCAATTATCAACAGACTGTTTAATGCTACGGACGGGAGGATTTTCGGTTCGTTTCGAGCTGAGGACATAAGCCTAATGTATCACTTGCCACAAGAAGAGAAGAAATATAATGCTGCATTTTTGGAGAAGTTTCGAGCAGAGAACGAGACCGAGTCTGAACCAATTCGAGGTTGGAGACAGAATCCAACAAAACACAAGCATGAAACCTCAGGTAAGTACTCAGTTGACTCCTTGTGTTCTCCATACTGTTATGCTGGAATTATGATGTGTAGGCTATGGGGATTGCATGACTCTGCCAATTTCAGCATAGAAATGGTTCCCATAATGGAGGCAGCATGTAGTGGAGAAATCATGGATTGGGCGGTCATATTATCCGACAAGCTAGCTAAAGCCATCCTTGACTTCAGGTCTGACTATCGTGTCACAAAGAGGGTTATTCCGCCATTTCATTACAGTGCCTATGTTATGGATGTGTTGTGTTTTAATTCTGAGTTTCCTGTGCTGGGATGGAGGTAGACGTCGCAAGACCCCACACCCATTCACATATATTATCGAAAACTATGGAAGACTGGTTATAAGCACCACTTATACCAAATCTGCAATGGTTTTATCTTGCCAATTCATTATTCCATTTTTAATAAGCCTGCCCTGAAAATTTCTGAGCAAGCAGGGTTAGATTTGACTGCAGTAGCAAGTTGGTTTGGGGAGGAGAAATTCACCTACATCAAAGTTTTTGGCAGTCAGGATAGGCCCCATGTGCTACCACTTTACATCCCCGATAAGCTACTTGCGAGGGAGGTAGCTTATCAAATCAGTGCTGAAGGGGTTACCCAGACCCTAAAAAGAGCTAAAAAACATGTTTGGCCTTCTTTTCCATTACGAATTGGAGTGTATACCCTGCATGACATCAAATATGCAGAGAAGGAAGCTGGGAAAATGAATTTGGTCACTCTGGCTACTCTTCCAAGAAGGCAGTATGATCCAAGGAAGATCGCTTACAATGCGCTCGACCAAGCCAAATTGGCCAAGGTCGAGCACAAAGAAGACAAATTCGAAGATTTGTTCACGTCGGCCGAATCACTGTATCAAGTCAAGTCGCTTGCCAGAAATGTTTATAATGATGAAGGTCTAGTTGAATTTAACAGAATTAGAGAACATAGGTTGCAAACTCTGCCTCTAGACCTGTTAGCAACTGTTCCGACAACAACCAGGTCAAGCGAGTCAGAGCAGGCGGAGAAAGAATTGCTAGTGCAGCAACAGAAAAATAATCAGTTGACCAAGCAATTACAAGAGCAAAAGTAGAGAATTGATGAAGGGGAAATACAAAGGCAAAAGGAGCTATCGACGACACTGGAGCAATTAAGAATATCAACTAAGGGGACAATGAAAGCAAAAGATGAGCAAATCGCTCAATTGACCACTCAAATTGAGAAAATGAAAAAGCTCCCTCAGATAGATGAGTTCAAAGCAGAAGCGCTCCAATTAAATAAGGCATTGATTAATCAGGTTAAGCTACTATGTCAACAGATTACACAAGCAGAACCATTGTGCGAATTGGTAGCATCTATAAGCGAAAAGGTAGAAAAAGCAAGGACCGATTTGGATCAAGCTGAAGAAACACTGACAAACTTTATAGAATGGTAGGATTCCGATATAGGTCGGGCAGCTAATATACCGAGAATTCTGGAATCGCACAAAGAGATATTATTCACAGAATGGCAATCACAACTAATGAAAGCAGAAAGAGCAATTTCCAAATGCAAGACAATCAGTGGAAATTTCGTTGAATTAGTAAATAATACACTGTATTTATCTAATATAATTTCCCAATGCACTCCATGTCAATTAACAACGGCAAATATATTGGAGCACTCATGCTATCCAGAGCTGGAGAAAAACGCAAGATTGATCGCTGGAATCAACAGTCTGACATGGGATGCTTATTGGTTCTTCTTAATCAAGCCATACAGCCAAAGAGCCACCTTGAAGTGCCTAACCGATGCTGTCGGGTATATTATACCTGACATTCAGGATGCCACCTTCGCCGCCCAATTCAGTTTGCGCCTCAAAAAACTGCCAGAAGTAGAACCAATGCTTGCGATAAGCCAGCTAAGGTTTAAGGGCAAACAACCTGAGGCATGACTCACTTCGCCGACTGCCAGATCGCCCTTGAGAGATAGACCGCATTTACTGATACCAATTTAGTAGGATTTTGTTTCATAGATCTTTTTAGTTTAGTAGTATTTATAGACCCTTTCATGCATTTAGAAAGGGTCGTAAAATTTTTGTATATGACTTAAACCCTGAAGTTGCACTATTGTATTTCAGGGATATTCTTTTATGAAACTTGACCAAATCTTCTGAATTTGATGAGGAAGGCTTTTATGCAAATGTGCACTATTGTCATTGTTTGAAAGCATTTCTGTGTTGAAGAAGGAATTTTGAATAACGATTGATATTTCGGATTGATCTACAGCTCACATGGTACTATTATCTGCGTCTGTATTCATTTTCGTTATATGAATTGTTGTTTAAATCGCTCTTGCTATTATCGCTTATATCTATCTATCTATATATATATATATATATCTGTGTGTGTGTGTGTGTTTTTCACAGCATTCCTTATGCATTCCACTATTGGTTGTTTATCACATGCTTCCCTTTCAATCGTATATATGTATCAATGATATAAACAGTGAATGCAGTAATTTGTATTTATCACTTCATTGTGACTATTCACATGAAGCAATCTTTGAATGATTGAACGTCTCTTATTTATTTTACAGAGTCATCTATATGTCTGCTAGATAGATAAAGGTTATTTAATGCTGCATTCCGAATGAATAAGTTGTTCCCGAGATTAGTATTAGTTTCCCTATTTTCGTCAATAGAATAAGCTAGTCACCTATCACTTAAGAAGTCTATTCATCACCCATCCATCCCTTTTATTTCATTATCGAGAAACTGGTCCCGTTATCTCCAATCGGAGCCACCATTCCAAACGGAAAAGGAGCTGTACCAAGGTCCGGACCAGGTGGTTATCCCCCAATGTTGTGGCAGCGATTTCCAAGGCCTCAACATTTCTAGCGCTAGAAGGAGGGCCATCCGCTATGAATGGCGAGTAAGCCAATACCTACAAACCATTCAAAGAGTAATTCACCCGCCACCTCTCCTCGGACATCTCGTTCACATTCTGAATCTCCAGTATCCAGACGAGACGAAGAGGAATCAACCACTACTACTCAATTACATCATACTTCAGAACACTTAAGTTCGGAGTCTCCTGAAGTTCAATCCATCATCCAGAAACTTCAAGGCTTCTCAATTTCCCCTCCTAGATCTGAAGTATCACAAGGTAGTCAGACTTCGAAATTCCGCTTACCCCCTCATCTTACCAGACTCCAAAGCGAAAAGCTAGGTATTGAACCACTTGAATTTCCTTTACCCAAAAGGAAAAGGATCAAAAAGACCACTGAAGGTTCTGGTAGCGAAACCCTTTCCCCATCATCTTCCATTTCATCATCACCTGTTCGAAGTCATACACCCACTTCACCACTCCATATAGTTGTTCACTAAGGGGATTCATCTCAAACATCGCCATCTTTTCAGTCTGTACTTCCACCTCCCCCTCAAGCACCTAGAACCCCACAAGCAATCGTTGGTAATCCTAAAATGGCCCAAATACTATGGAGAAGTCTTGATGCGGTTTCCATGCCTGCACCTTTACATCCTTTACCCGATTACCCCGAAAAATGGCTACCCAAATTCAACCCAGATGTTGGAATTTCTGCAGAAGAACATATAAACAATTTTATGCTGTCAGTCAATCTAAAGGGAGTCACTGAAGAAGATGTGGTAGTAAGATTGTTTCCCTATTCATTACAAGGATCTGCAGGGTATTGGTATTTTTCCTTGCCCTCTAGATCCATCACAAGTTGGAATATCTTCCAGGAACCATTTCTCACCAAATACAATGATGACAGATCCTTAGCTACACTTGTCCATGATCTTTCAAATTTAAGGATCGAGTCAAGAGAACCCATCAAAGAGTTCAACTCCAGATTTAACAAACTCTTGAACAAGATCCCCACTGATGATAAGCCAAGCGAACATTAGAAGTGAATGGTATATCACTGCTTTGCCTTCAAACATTGCCATATTTGTTGATAGGGCCAAACAGCCCACATTAGCTGAAAACATGAAGGAAGCACTCGCTGTAGAAAAAAGTGTAATCGCCTTAGAAAAGAAAATTGCCTTGGAAGAAAGAAAATCTAAAAAAGTGTCCTTTAAAGACGACTCTAAGAAAAAGAACACTAAGGATCCATATGACATGGAGGGCCTTAAAAAAGTCCTTAAAACTATGTCGAACAAAATGGTTGAGATCAAGAAACAAGTATCAGAATCCTCAACGAAGAAACCATATAGGAATTTCAAGAAACCCGAGTCCAAACCTCCAAACGTATATGCAGAATCGGATCCTGAGGAAGAAGAAGAGGAAGAAACAGTTACACCATCCGAAGGAGAAGAAGAGGAAGTAGTTGAATATCACGGAATGTGGGACTTTATACTTCCTAATTCGGATACTGATGCCGAACAAGAAGCCTTTCCTGTCACTACAAGAAGTAAAGGTACTCCTTAACCTGTTCAAGCTAATCCAAAGAAAAGGAGCGCTGGAACCAATACCGTAAAGGAAAAGGTACTCGTTAGAAAGCCAGTCGCAACAGTATCTAACAATCAGCCATCATCCTCTACTACACCTTCACCATCTAAAAATTTGGTAGTTTCTGATTCGATGGATTACAACATTGTCGATGACATGAAGAAAACTAAGGCAAACATCACCATGTTTAAACTTAGTAAATTAAAACATCAGCAAAAATTACTACTCAAAGAATTTAATGTTGTCCCTTCTTCACCTCTTCCCACCACTAAAGCTGCAAGCGACTCAGGATAACCCCCTGCTGGTAGAGTTGAGGCAACCAACACAATTCTGATTGGAGATAGATCAAACTCCCATACCCCCCCTTTCCTCTTGACTTATGAAATTTATAATCGAAATCTGCACAACTACTTAATTGATTCTGGGGCATCTTCGAATATAATGCCAGCTTTAGTTTGCTCCAAACTGAATATAGAACCCCAAAAGTCTTCTATTCACATCGTCCAGTTAGATAGAACTAAAGTTCAAGTTCTAGGGGAAATAAATTCTGTAACAATCAGGTTATCAGCAGATCCAAGAATCGTCCAAAGGATTGATATTCTAGTCACCGATATACCTGAATTCTATGGGTTAATTTTAAGCAGGGATTGGTCAGAAAAACTCCATGGCTATATTTATACCGATTGGTCACATATGTGGCTCCCCTATAAGGGCAAGCCCAATCAAATAAAGATTGATCGAGAGAAACATATGACCCACACTGTTACAGAATTTGAACAAGAAAATCAGCCAGTCGCGTTCAACAATAATATCCTAGGAAACTATTCTTCAGAGTCATTTTTCGGTAATTATATTGCCCAGCCATCCCCTTTCTCAGTCAATAATTTCGCATCACAGATCAAAAACTTTTCACAGACCGATAGGTCTAAATGCGTTAATGTGATTGAGAATGTTGTAACAAAAACTGTAGATAATTCATTATTTTGGTCTTTATATTTTGATGGATCTAAGTCCAATCAAGGATCAGGAGTAGGATTCATTTTGGTCAGCCCGCAACGAGAAAAAACAATGTTGTCCTGTAGATTAGAATTTGAATGCACTAATAACACAGTCGAGTATGAAGCGCTTGTCCAAGGACTGTACAAAGCAATCGGCCTCAAAGTTCAGTACTTAAAGGTCTTTGGCGACTCTGAAATTACTGTCAAGCAGGTAAGGAATACAATCCATTGTCTTTGGAACCATCTTAAACATTATCAATCGCTGGTACAAGAACTCACCTCCCATTTTTTAGCATTCAATATATCTTCCATTCCTAGGGCGCATAATTCCGCAGCTGATTTGCTGGCTAATGTCGCTTCCAAGCTGCTCCCTTCCGAAGACTATAGTCCAGATAGGTTTTCAGTAGAATTACTTTTTAGGACATCAATTCCAGATAATGTAACCAATTGGAGAGTATTTAACCACGATGAAGACATTTTACAATTTCTGACCTCTGAAAAATCCTATGACAATCAAATCATTGAGGAAGATGAGCATGATACTCAAATACAAGGTAAACATGAGGAAAATTCAATCCCTAAGTGTGTAGTGAAGCTTGAAGACCTTTATGATATCAAAGACAGGTTCAAACCTGTATCTAATACAAAGCTTCAAAGCTCCACCTTAAGGTTTGAATTAATAAACCTTGGCACCGAGCAAAATCCTCAAAACATTAATTTAGGATTAAGACTTTCTATAGAGGAAAAGGAAGCATTTATTAGTCTGTTACGAAAGAATAAACATGTTTTTGCTTGGAGATACGATGATCTAAAAACATATGACACATCTATTATTCAGCACACTATCCCAATGCTTCCCGAGCAGAAACCAATTCAACAAAAGTTGAGGAAAATACACCCAAACCTAGAAGGTCAAATAAAGTCGGAACTAAACAAACTCTTGAAATCCAAGATTATTTTTCCCGTACGACACTCAAATTGGGTCTCCAATATGGTACCAGTTAGAAAGAAGAATGGCGACATAAGGATTTGTATTGATTCCAGGAACTTAAATAAGGCAAGTCTAAAAGATAACTTCCCATTACCCACTATGGAGCAGATACTCCAATCAATGGCAGGTTCAGAGTTAATGTCCTTCTTGGACGGGTTTTCAGGGTATAACCAAATTCTGGTTCACCCCGATGACTGACTCAAAACCACATTCAAAACAAAGTGGGGAACATATGCATATCAGAAAATGCCTTTTGGGCTTATTAATGCAGGAGCCACTTTCCAAAGGGCGATGGATATCGCTTTCAAAGGGTTAATTAATAAAACAGTAGTTGTCTATTTAGATGACATCATTGTATTTTCAAGAGAGAGATCCAATCACTTGCATGATTTGAATCAGATCTTCCAGCGCTGTAAGAAATACGGTATTTCTCTAAACCCTAAGAAATCTTTCTTCGCTCTAGATCAAGGTAAGCTCCTAGGCTTTATTGTATCTAAAGATGGCATCTATATCGATCCAGACAGGATTAAGGAAATTTTTGAAATCCCTTTTCCTCATAATAAGAAATCCATGCAGTCATTCTTAGGCCAAATCAATTTTGTAAAAAGATTCGTTCCATATTTTTCTCAAATTATTTTACCACTTCAAACTATGATTAAGAAAAATTCAGTCTTCAAATGGGGAGTGCCAGAAAGGGGAGCATTTGAACTAATCAAGAAGTCAATAATAAATGCCCCAACTCTAAATACCCCAATTTTTTCTAATCATTTTACATTGTATACCATCGTATCCGATTCCTCTTATGCTGCAGTACTTACACAGATCAATGATCACAATTTGGAAGCACCGATTTCATTTTATAACTCAAATCTTCAAGGTGCAGAATTAAACTATTCTGAGGTAGAAAAACAAGCCTTTGCTGTATATAAAGCGGTTAAACATTACAGACCCTTCCTGTTGAAAGACCATACAAAGGTTATAGTTCCTTTCTCCTCAGTTAGACAACTGTTAATCCAGAAAAAACTGGGAGAAAAAAGGGCAAATTGGGTAACATCACTTCAGGAATATGACCTAGAAATAAAGCCAGCAAAGATTGTTAGAGGCCAAGGTTTTTGCAGGTTATTGGAAGGTGTGTCCAACATTTCGGAATCAAGTGATACATATGAACCTGAAACCATCAATCAGGTAAGTGTTGTTCATTCTGAATCACAGTATGCTGATTCAATATTTTACTTAAAAAATGGATATGCACCTCCCAACTTGTCCTACAAAAATAAAAGGGCCATAAGATTGAAAGCAAAAAATTTACCATTATTGATGATGTTCTGTTTAGGCAAAATTATGATTCCGTTTTACTAAGATGCCTTGAAAAACAGGAAGCACAAAGGGTCTTGCAGGAATTGCATGACGGACCAGCGGGAGGCCACTTCGGAGCTGATACAACAGCTCACAAAGTCATCCATGCTGGATATTACTGGCCCACTCTGTTTAGAGATGCTCATGAATATGTGAGGAAATGCCCAAATTGTCAAACTTCAAGTGGAAGACTAAAGAAATCAGCCTTTCCTCTGCAACTGGTCAACATTGAACAGCCATTTGAACAATGGGGATTGGACATTATTGGAGAAATTACTCCTAATTCTTCCAAACAGCACAAGTATATCCTTACTGCTACCGATTACTTTACCAAGTGGGTTGAAGCAATTCCGCTAAAGACAACAAACTCTGAAGCCATTATTGAATTCATATATCAATTCATCATTACCAGTTTTGGTGTCCCAAATGCTCTTGTTTTTGATAATGCATCTTACTTTTCAGGCAATGCTATGTTTGATTTCGCAATCAAAAGAGGTTTCAAGCTCAAATATTCTGCTAACTATTATCCTCAGGGTAACGGTTTGGCAGAATCTACAAACAAAAACCTTATTAAAATTATCAAGCGAACTATCGAACATAATCACAAGACCTGGCACAAATCTTTAATATTTGCACTATGAGCTGACAGGATAACGCAAAAGGCTTCTATAGGTTCTACCCCATTGAAACTCGTTTATGGAAAAGAAGCTGTATTACCAACAAAATCTTATTCTTCCCTCTCTAGCTCTAGTTCAATTTATTGAAGAAAACCCTTCTTCTTCTTTACAACTTAGGCATGACCAAATCTTGAAATTAGAAGAAGAAAGAGAAAAAGCCAAGATTGTTCATGTGAAACATCAGTAGATCATCAAGTCATCATTTGATTCAATCTCATCTTGTTCTAAGCAATTTCAAGTTGGTGATTTAGTCCTGAAATGGGACAAAGCCCATGAAGATAAAGGGAAACACACCAAATTCTAGAAAATGTGGCTTGGACCGTTTCAAATCTGTGAAAAGATAGGCCATTCGACCTTCATGCTACAAGATTTGTCAGGGTTGAGAGATTTTCTCCCTATTAATGGCCTAGTCTTAAAGAAAATTTTCAATTGAGGAGGTAACCCCTTCTCCTTTTAAATAGCATTTTTATAGTTTGTAGCAAAATTAGAAAATAAAATTGTAAGGCATTTTCTATTTGACCTTTGCTGTATTCAAAGAGTTTCTCAAAAACAAGCGATGCGATATTTACTTTTAAATAAATAGAAGTATTAAACAAAATGAATGATTTCTAGGAAATTAGTTATAATTGCATTCTGAAACTACACTACAATCTTAGTGAACCCCTCTTGAAGTTTATAAATCTTGTAAATATTTTTAGGTTTTTCAAATTGGTTACAGAAGGGTTATCAATATTAAAATAGAAGCTAATCCAAATTCAACATCTCAAACTCTAACCTTGTCATCCATCCTATCTTAGGGAGGAGAATTGTCTATCCCATTTACCCAAGTTCATGATTATTCAGGGTGTAATTCCAAGAATAATGGA
>APFE030802554.1:0-14573 GCA_000404065.3 Pinus taeda
AAGTATGCTTGTGATATTCTTCGTCACTTTCACATGGAAGAATGTAAGCCAGCCCCTTCTCCATTTCAGTCTGGAGTCAAACTTTCAGTCTCTTGTACTTCTCCTGAAGTTGATGCTACCTTATACCGTCAACTTGTAGGAAAACTCTTGTATTTAACCCATACTCATCCTGACCTTTCCTTTGTTGTTGCCTTGTTGCTCGTTTTATGCAAAACCCCCGTGAAAGTCATTGGAAAGCAGCTAAAAGAATACTTCGTTATGTTCGAGGTACAGTACAGTTTGGGATTCATTACAGTGCCAAAGCAGCTCCTCTATTAGTTGGTTTCACTGATTCTGATTGGGCTGGTGACCCTGATGATCGGAAGTCTACTGCCGGTTATGTCTTCACTCTTGGTTCAGGACCTATTACATGGGCTTGTAAGAAACAGGCTGCCATTTCTCTTTCGTCAGCAGAAGCAGAGTATCGTGGTGCCGTGGAAGCTAGTAAGGAAGCCTTGTGGCTTCGTCAGATCCTATCAGAATTTGGCTTTGAGCAGCAGCATCCATCCATACTTTGGTGTGATAATCAAAGTGCCATTCAGCTATGCAAAGATCCAGTCCAGCATCAGCGCAGCAAACACATTGAACTACACATGCACTTCATCATAAAACTCATTCATGACCATGTTCTTGAAGTGCAATATTGTTCAACAGATGATCAGGTTGCAGACATCTTCACAAAGGCTCTCACAGAGGCGAAGTTCACTAAACTTCGATATATGCTTGGAGTTCAGGAAGTTGTCACTAAGGGGGGATAGGCTCTAGTGCCTCCTTCCTTCTCCTATTGTGTCATATTTGTAAATCCTTCAATCCTATCCCAAGTTGTTCTTAAGGGGGGATGTTAGGATATTCCGACACATAGGAAATAGTTTAAGTTCAACTTGGTCTAGTATAGAGTTAGGTATAGAGTTAGGTAAAGTGTGTTTCTTTACCGTTGTACATTTTGTAACTTACAATCCGACGGTCACGATATGTAGTGATCCGACGGTTTACTCTCTCCTCGGTATTACCGACACTTGATCCGTGGCTTGACACCCGATTAGTCCATGAGTTCTATTTAAAGCGCATGGAGGGTCATTGTTCGGGTAATCCGTCCATGAGAGAAAGCTTATGTAAATTTTCATTCTTTTATTAATAAATTGCTTGTAGTAGCCACGTTGGCACAGGCCGTGGACTGTTTCCCTCTTTGAGGGTTTTAACCATGTCAAAAATACTGGTGTATTGATTTGAGATCTGGTTGTGAGCAGTGTCCTTTTGGTGTTCTTTCTAAGGAACTTACCCTGTAAATTCCTACAGTGTTAATTTCCTTCCATGATTCAATGCACACCATATTAGTTAATGCTTGTCTCTCATTCACTAGCGGCCTAAAGGTGAGGTAATAATTGGAAAATCTTGTTTTTGCAAGTTTAAGCAACTACAACTTGGAGTAAGTGTCATAGAAGTAGTTTACCCTTGTATGCCCTGTGATGAATTTAATGAGTTGCTTCCCTCTCCTGTAAAGCTCATTAATCCACCCACATTCTTTATGCTTCACAATATCATGCATCAAAAGGTTCAATGTGTGAACCAAGCACCCAGACCAAAATATGTGTGGATGAGTATGCTCAATAACTTTTCCTGTTGCCTTAATATTTGTTGCATTATCTGTGAACACTTGAACCACATTATTCAGACCAACATCTCTGATTGATTACAATAGGAGATCTGCAATGTTTTGGGAAGATGCACTAATGGAGGAGTCATGACATGTAATAAATACAGCACCACTAGCAGAAACACCAAGAACATTTATCAAATGTTGGTTTCTAATATTTGTCCACCCATCTAATACAATGGATACCCCACAATCTACCCACTCATTTGTAAAACGTGTCAAAGCTCTTTGAACCTTTGCTTTTTCTCTTTCTAATAACATTGTTCTAGCTTTCTCATAGTTGTGCACTTGTATCCTTTTGGGGCTTCATTGATGGTCTTTACCATTTTGCTTATTATATCACTGGAATTCAACATGTTTACCATTTCATTTGCTTTGAAGTATAAATGCTTGAAGGTCACTTTTCTTTTCTTTCTCTCAACATTGGACGAAGTTGACTTTCTAGGCCTCCTTGGTCAAGAAACCAAGTTCTTACTCATCATTATCCTTGGCTCCATATGCCCAAGTGAACTAGGCACTGATCCCTAAAAAAGGGTGATCATTTCAACCCTAGTTAAACCATTTTCTCCTTTTTCCCCAAGTCTAGCCCCATCAAGGTCACCTAGGGCATCAATTTCCTGGAATTGAACTAAGGAAAAAATTTGATCTACCACAGGCCACTGCGTTGGTGGGTCCCCTCCCTCTCCTCCAAATTTGAGGCAATTCTAATAGTGGAATCTCCGAGAATCTCAAGCCCTAGCTCTAGCATCGAATTGTGGCTAGGGATCCCCAAGGCTAGACATCAATAGGATTAATTCAACCTTTTGAAGAAAGTATTCTTGTTTGCTACTTTCCCCTCACCTTGTCCAGGATAGGAAAATCATTGGTTGCTACACTCCATCCCCGAACCTAGGCTAGGTCCACTTGGCCCCTTGTGGTCCCACTTCTCAATAAAGACTATTTGTCAAGGACCATTTGCAAGTCCAAGTTTCCCAAGGATTATAGGGATTGAG
This sequence comes from Pinus taeda, assembly GCA_000404065.3. NCBI lineage: Eukaryota > Viridiplantae > Streptophyta > Pinopsida > Pinales > Pinaceae > Pinus > Pinus taeda. The sequence goes on from APFE030802554.1 coordinate 2,686, forward strand.
AAACTTGTTCATAAGCCTATCCTTTCTCCCTCAACCCTTTAGTCCTCACCCCTTATCCTTGGTGGACCAAGTCCCTTGCTTAAGGAGCAAGCAAGCTCCATTCTTCACTCCATCCTTGGGAAACGTTTTTCAGGGTCACTTCTCACTTATCCATTGACATATACTTTACAAGTGAATCCCTACACTACTGAGACTCCTCCCATCGGTGAAAGTTCGTAAAGGACAAGGAGACTTAGCTATGGTGACAGTGGGCTAAGTCTCCACAATTTCCCTTAACGTAGCAGTTACCCTCTTAGGAATCCCTTTAGATCCCATGCAAATTTGAGTGGTAACAGGGCTCATCTTTGACTAGATATTAGATGGTTGGTTTGGATAGTCAAGGCTTTGACCATTGACTCATAGTTGTTGTACTTGGATTATGTATCTCTTTGGTGAACATTTGATGCCAATCTAGTAGAAGAAGAATTTGGAAAGGGTTTTCCCCCTTGTAGGGTTTTCCCTGGTCTTTGACCAAATCACTATATCTCTATTGTTCTTGGTTGTCTTCTATTGTGCATTTGGTTTATTGTTCTATCTACAATTTATTGTTGTTACAGGAAGATTGAAATCTTATTGGATAATTGATTGCTAATTTAAAAAGAATTGTAATAAGTGATTGTGTCAGCATAGAACTCTGGAAAATTAACACCAAATGATCTCCTCCTCCTCCTTTTAAAGGTCCTATTACCCACCAAAAGTGGGTGCCCCTACAAGAGAATATTTCTCCTAGACGTGTCTTCAGCCAGCAGTCGGCAACCCCTCATAGCTATCAATGCAGCTGATATGTTTTGCCATTTGATCTCTGCTCCCTGAGTCAGTTACATGTCCACTAACCCATTTGTCGAGAGCATATGTTTGATGGTGGACAATCCAATCCTAAAGGTATGTTTTCCATTGTTGTAATCTTCTAAACTTGGATAAACAGTGATATAATAAGCAAAAACGATTTACAACACAGGAAATTCGAACATTCAGCAAATACTCATAAGAAATCTAGAAGTAAGAACCAGCTGAGCCATTTTATTAATCTTATGGAGCAAGTGCAATAGTATGGAGAAATGCAATTGAGCTTGCCTCAATGGCAAGCGTGACAAAGCCCATGTGAAAGACAATGATATCAAATGTTGATAATCACTGCTCCTCTAATGCTCTGCGCTGCCCAGAAAATTGCGTTGCTGACTACAAAGGAACTGTTAGAAACACCACCTCCGATGCTCAGAAAATGTTGCAAAATTAACCCCAAGCTCCTTGACCAAAACCAACAAAAACCCAGAAAGGGTTTGGTTTGAATCCAACCTCCAAAAATGGACCTCCAAGATGCCCTACGCCCTCCAAGACTACTCAAGAATACGACCTGCAAAGGTACCAACAAAATCCTCCTCCAAGGCTCTGAAAAAGTAGCAATCTCCTCCACAAGTGCTTCCCTTAACTCTCCCGGCAAAGATCGACCTCAATAGATGATACTCCACCTCCCGCATGTGCACAATATGCTGCCTCTGCGCTGGCCCAGGAAGTGTGAAAGTCACACTGAATAGGAGCTCTCTCCCCCAACTCCAAAACTCACCAAAATAACAGGAAAACACTTATGCCTCCTCTCCGAAATTTCTCCCTTCACTGCGTCCTCAAAAAATACACACCACCTAGAGATGATGAATGCAACTACTGGAAATCACAATGAAATCCTCCTCTGAAAGAATGAAGATGAACCTCTCTAGGGTGGCACTCAAAGTCCCTTGAAGAAAGGGTGAGTTCTTCTCTTGAAGAACTCTTGCTAAACAGCAAGTGACTCGGCTAAGCAACTCGAGAAACCAAAGAGAAATTTGATATGCCAAAGATGATGAAATGAGGAGAGTTGCCTTCCTTTTATAGATTTTGTAGAGCACTTTTCCCTCCATTTTCCCTCCATCATGGGCCCCTCACATAACCATTGACTTCCCCTCTCATGCAATTTGAACTAGGGAGTGTGTATTCTCCTAGTGTGGGTGGCCCCCACATATAACTTAACCACACCAAAACAACTTCTGCTAAAGCCTAAGACTCTTAATAATGATCAAATGGGCCCCATCACCTCCAAATTGGCCCCAAAATGTAGTGATTAATTATGTCCCAAATTAATTTAAAAGGGACATTACAGTCCTCCCCTCCCAAATGTTGCTTATCCCCAAGAAACTACAATGTTGGATGCTCAAGTATGTGCTCACCCTCCCAAGTAGCATCCTCATCCGATAAGTTCTTCCAACGCACCAAGTATTCTCTGATTATCCTACTTCTGAGGTTCCTTTCTCTGGTCTCCAAGATGGCATCCAGTTCTAAAACTAGGTGCCCCTCATCATCAAGTGAAGGCAACTCCACAACAGATGTAACATGTTTCCCCAACACACTCTTGAGGCATGAAACATGGAAAATATTGTGGATCCTGCTCCCTGGTGATAGCTCCAACTCGTAAGCCACCTCTCCAACCCTCCTGATCACCCTGTAAGTCCCAAAAAATCGCGGTTGCAGCTTTCCGTCCCCCTTCTGCTTCAGAGTGGACTGTCAGTATGGTTGCAATCAAAGGTACACCAAGTCCCCTTCCTCGAAATGCCTCTCCACTCGATGCCTATCAGCACACATCTTCTATTGATTCTAAGTTGTCTGCAAGTTATCCTTAAGAGCATTGAGGATATCTTGGCTCTCTAGTATCCAATCTTTGGCCTTTGGGACCCGGTTGTCTCCAAAAACAATATCAGCAAAAGACAAAGCATCATAACCATATAAAGCACGGAAACGAGTCATACCAATGGACATATAATGTGTCGTGTTGTAACAATACTCTCCCAAATGCAACCATCGAATTCAAGCCCTCTACTACCCTGTCACATAGTCCTTGAGATAGCCCTCTAGTCACTGGTTCACAGTCTCTGTCTGGTCGTCAGTCTGTGGATGATAACTAGTGCTCGGGGTGAGCTCGTTGCCAACTAGCCTTAAAATTTCATGCCAAAATCCCCACATGAATCGACTATCTCGGTCACTGACTATAGTCTTAGGGAGTCCATGCAGGCGAAAGACCTCCCTAAAGAACAACTCTGCCACTTGGGAAGTTGAATATTGCGTTGGAATGGCAAAGAAATGCGCAAACTTGGTCAGTCAGTCAACCACCACAAAAATACAATCCTTCCCTTGTACCGAGGGAAGTACGGTGATGAAGTCCATAGAGATACTCACCCATTTCCCCTCAGGGATGGGAAGAGGCTGCAATAGTCCTGTTGGATGCAACCACTGCCCTTTGTTCCTCTGACAAGCCTCGCACTCCTACACATGCTTCAACACGTCCCCTTTGAGGCCCTTCTAGGTAAAGCGCTCTCTCACTACCACATAGGTCTTCCTAGACCCCTGGAGTCCAGACAAAGGAGAATCATGAGCAGCACGAAGGACGCGCTCCCTCAACTGGGACCCCGAGACCAAGAATATGCACCCTTTGTAGTATATAACCTCATCCATCACCCTGTAGTGCTCATCTGCATAGCTGCCCTCCAAGATCTCACATGCCCGACAATCCTTAGAGTACTCTACTAATAGTTGTGCCTTCCAATCATGGCAAATGTTCATGAGTGAAAGTCTTGCGTGTCTCCTGGATAGTGCATTTTCCACCACATTATGCTTTCCCCGCACATACTCAATATCGAAATCATAGGCCTGTACCTTGTTGACCCATCTCTGTTGCCTATCATTGAGGCCTTGTTTCCCCATGAAGTGGCAAAAACTATTGTGATCCGTCTTCACCCGAAACCAGTTGCCCACCAAGTACTATCTAAACTTGGCCAATGCATGCATTATGGCCAACATCTCCTTGTCGTATATCGAATACAACTTCTCATGTGGTAGGAGCTTCGGGCTCTCAAAAGCGATTAGATGCCCTCCTTGGGACAAGACTGCTCTAATCCCCTCACCCGATGCATCGCACTCCAATGTGAAAGGCTGTGTGAAATCCAGGAGTATTAATACTAGGCAACAACCCATCACCTCCTTGAGGCGGTCGAACATTGCCTAAGCCCCATCTATCCATGCAAAGGACCCCTTCCTAGTTAGATCAGTAAGGGGTGCCACCAACTGTGAGAAGCCCTTAACGAACTTCTAACAATAAGTACAAATGCCCAAGAATCCTCTCAACACTGTCACATCTCTAGGCTCTGGCCTATCCCGAATGGCCCTGATCTTCTCCTCATGCACCTTTGACCCCATCAACGCCTATGATGTACCCCAAGTAGAGCATCTCTGTCAGCCCAAACTCGCACTTGGACATCTTGGCCTAGAACTGTTGCTCCTCCAAGATACACAACACTGTCTCTAGAAGTTGCACGTGCTCCTCCCGCGTCCTACTGTAGATCAAGATGTCATCAAAGAATACTAGTACGAATCTCCTCAACTGACCTCTGAACACATGGTTCATGCATGACTGAAAGGTAGCAGGTGTGTTGGTCAACCCAAAAGGCATGACCAAGAACTCGAAATGCCCATAGTGACGCCTAAAGGTTGTCTTCGGAATATCCTTCTCCCTCACTCGAATCTGATGATATCCAGACTGCAAATCTATCTTAGAGAATTACTTGGCTCCTCTAAGTTCATCCATCAATTCATCAATACGCAAAATGGGATATCGGTTCTTCAATGTCTTCTTATTAAGGGCCCTATAGTCAATGCACATGCAAAGAGTCCCATCCTTCTTCTTCACCAGCACAACCGAAGAAGCGAAGGGACTAGAACTCGGTCTGATGTGGCCCAATGCCAATATCTCCCTGATGGCCCTCTCAATCTCAGCCTTATAGGCTTTGGGATGCCTATAGGGTGTAGTAATGACTGCCTGCACACCACCTCCAGCTCTATAGTGTGCTCGAACCCTTTTTCAGGTGGTTTTCCCGCAATATGTCTCCAAAAACTACCGAATATCTATCCAGTATCGCTTGTATGTCTGGACTTGGCCTTCCCCCTAGCCTCTGAAATCCTCAGCTCTATTGTCGATGTTATGTCTCCATGCCTCAAATCGGCCTCCATCCTGTGGGCTGAAACTGTTTGTGGAGGATAAGAATGCATGCCCCGCAAAACCACATGCTTACCATCTGGCCCAGTAAACTCCATCACTAGCTGCTTCCAATCGGTGGTAACTTGGCCAAGGCAATACAACCATTGGACACCCATCACCACATTGGTGTCTAGTACATCCACCATGAAGAAGTGGTCTGTCATCGAATAGTTCCCCATGGTCACTGTCAGAGAGGGAACATATCGAGTTCACGGCATAGTCTCGTCTCCTGGTACTAGAAATGAAAACCCCTCAAACTCTGCAGTGGTGATGCCCCTCCTCTCGACCATCTGAGCATCAATAAAATTGTGGGTGGCCCCATTATCTACTAAAACTGAGACACGTTGCCCTTGCACTATACCTCGGATCCTCATGGTCAAAAATTTAGGAATCCCACACAAAGAACCTAGGACTCCCCAAACTGGTGCAAAAGACGCTCCCCCATGTGGCGGTGGTGGTGGTGGTCCCCTCTCTGTTGGATCCTCACTGTCTCCCCCACCAAGCTCCAACTCCACCTCATCCTCTTGATCGGTATCCGAGAAGACCTCGATGTAATGAGCCTTCCCTGTTGTGCATCGATGGCCTGGTGCCTAAGGCTCTCGACATGTAACACAACTTCCTCCTCCTGAGGTCTATCCTGGTCGCATCATCCAACTGTCCCCGCCCTTGGGCTGCTCTCTGCGATGTGGGCGCTCTAGTGTCACCTCCCTTCTAAGGGTAGGGAGTGCGTGGAGGAAAGGGTGCACGAGTCTTGGGGATGGACCCTGCAAATCTCTTGTACAAGTCACTACCTCCAGAAGAGTAGATAGTCTGCGTGACTTCACCAATCCCCACAGCAGCTTTGTCAACCCCTCCACAAATGTGTATACTCTCCCAGCATCTGAAAAATCTGGCACCAAGATTGAGACCCTCAAGAACTCTGAAATATAATGATCGGGATGTCCTGTCTGCCTGAGCTGGGTCAACTCCTTGAAGTGAGCCTCTAGATCCCTCCGATCAAAACGCTCGACTACTCTTTGTGTGAAGTCCTCATAGGAGGTCAAGTTGGCATGCCCTAGAGTGGACAAGCCATGAAACCACCAGTTGCTTGCCTCCCCCTCCAAATGCAATGTGGTCATTTTAATGGCCTCTACCTCCATTAACCTATTCAGCTGGAAATATGTGTCCAGCTTCTCCACCCAAGCACATGTTATGCACTTGGTAGTGCCATTGTAGGTGGGAAGGTACATCTTCCCAATGGTGCACTGCAGCTCATAGTTTTGCGTACCATGGGCTTTGTAGCCCTTCCCCTTCTCATTTTGTTTGCGCTGGCAAAAGTCTCTGAAAGATAGTGCCTCCTTGAAGTGTGCTCCCATGGGCTGCCACTCTCTGAAATGCTCCCCCATAGGTCATTGATCCTCAACTCCACCCGGTTCACCTCGTGCTAAAGGTAAGAATGAAAATAGAGTGGCTCGAGTTGGCCCACTTGATGATGGAGGTTGCGCAGTGGGTGAAATATGATCAAGATGTTGAGAGGCCCCCGATGTCTCTCCAAATAGAAACTCCCGGTGAGTGCTCCGCTCCCAATTCTGCATTTTTATCTCATCCAACATCTCCTTTTGCCCCTTTGCCAAATCGCTCAGAGCCTTCAAGAAACTGTCAAAGGAAATCTCTTCTCTTCTCTTGGGCTCCCCCATGCCTTCTGCTACCACTGCTTTCCCATGATCCTCTGTGTCTGGAGTGATCTCCAACTCCCTCTCCCTACTCCGGTACCTTCGCCTCCTGTAAGTAATGTTCTGTCCGTCCTTCTCACTCATAGGAAAATCCCCACGGCTAAGCCAAGATCTGAGCTTTGATACCATTATAGTGTTCCAAACGGGGATAAATAGTGATATAATAAGCAAAAACGATTTACAACACAGAAAATTTGAACATTCAACAAATACTCATAAAAACTCCAAAAGTAAGAACCAACTAAGCCATTTCATTAATCCAATGGAGCAAGAACAATAGTATGGATAAATGCACCCGGGCTTGCCTTAATGGCAAGCGTGACAGAACCCATGTGAAAGACAATGATATCAAATGTTGATAATGACTGCTCCTTTAATGCTCTGCGCTGCCCAGAAAACTACACTGTTGGCTGGAAAGGAACTGCTAGAAACTCCACTTCCGATGCTAAAAAAACGCTGCAAAATTAACCCCAAGCTCCTTGACCAAAACCCATAAAAGGTTTGGTCTGAATCCAACCTCCCAAAATCGACCTCTAAGATGCCCCATGCCCTCCAAGACTACTCAAGAATACGACCTGCAAAGATACCAACAAAATCCTCCTCCAAGGCTCCAGAAAAGTAGCAATCTCCTCCACAAGTGCCTCCCTTAACTCTCCCGGCAAAGATCAGCCTCAATAGTCGATACTCCACCTCCCATGTGTGCACAATATGTTGCCTTTGCACTGGCCCAGAAAGTGCGAAAGTCACACTAAATAGGAACTCTCTCCCCCGGCTCCAAAACTCACCAAAATGGCAGGCAAACACTTATGCCTCATCTCCGGAATTTCTCCCAGGCAAAGCTCCTCTGAAAGATGCCACAAGCACAACTCGACCTCCCTTCACTGCGTCCTCCATAAATATGCAGCACCTGGAGACGATGAATGCAACTACTGGAAATCACAATGAAATCCTCCTTCGAAAGAATGAAGATGAACCTCCCTAGGGTGGCACTCGAAGTCCCCCGAAGAAAGGGTGAGCTCTTAGCTTGAAGAACTCTTGCTAAACAGCAAGTGACTTGACTAAGCAACTCGAGCAACCAAAGAGAAATTCTATATGCCAAAGATGATGAAATGAGGAGAGCTACCTTCTTTTTATAAATTTCATGGAGCCCTTTTCCCTCCATTTTCCCTCCATTGTGGACCCCTCACTTAACCATCGACTTCCCCACTCATGCAATTCGAACTAGGGAGTGTGTATTCTCCTAGTGTGGTTGGCCCCCACATATAACTTAACCACACCAAAATAACTTGTACTAAAGTCTAAGACTACTAATAATAATCGAATGGTCCCCATCACCTCAAAAATTGGCCCCAAAATGTAGTGATTAATTCTGTCCCAAATTAATTTAGGAAGGGAAATTACAATTGTATGCTTCTTTTTCCTTGGGCACTATGGGCATGGATTAGTGGGTGACTTGGAAGAAGGAAAGATTTTGACTCTAGTCTTATTCCCTCACTTTAAATGGGGGGTTAATCCTCAATCCTAGTCCTGTAGGATCTCCCCTATTGCCTTATAGCTTCAAGAAGGGCATTACTTGGAAAACCCCAATGTTGGTAGCACGGTCCCTTTTCCCGTTTCACATTTTCCACTCCCCTCCGCACATTACAAGCACTATTTCATCATCTTCCCTCTTTGGGTCCACATGACCACTTGGTTCACAAGGCACTGGTGCACCCCCTCACCTTGTCCACATGTTTGGGTTGGCCCTAGAAATGTTGCCTCGGAGGTTGATGCACCTAACAAAAAAAAGGTTAAAAGTATATCATGGCCACAAATAAGAAACAAAAGAAAAGAATACTATAAAATGCAAAAGATGGTCGGGACATTATATTATGTAATGTCACTAATTAGGAAAAACAGTGATATGCAAAGAAAAACAACACATGCAACACAGAATTTTAAAACATTCAATGAACACCCATGTAAACTCCAAAAAAGACAACCGGTTGAGCCATTTTGTTAAGTAGTTGGAGCAATAATACAATAGTGTGGAAGTAGTGCACCTGGGCTTGCCTCAATGGAAAGCTTGACAAAAACCAAGTGTAATGACCCACTTATAGTAAATTAAAATTTATGAAATTGAATAAAATTAATTAAATTATAAATTATAAATTAAATAAATTAAAATTAAATCATTAAAACAAATAAATAGACTTTATTTCAAATTAAGATATTCAAATAAAATAAAATCAGATTTTGTTTATAAAAATCAACACGTATCATAATTTGGACACAGAGATGAAGGAAGTCGGTAAATGGAGACCTATAAGAAGGAAGAGACGGTTGGAGGAAAGGGGGGAAGGAGGAGGAAAATTTGTACAAAGAGTTTATCATCAGAAACAATTGAGCCTTGTTGTTCTGAGGTTTCTGGGCATGGGGGAACAGTGTGCTTCAATTGAGAAGCTTACTAGGCTAAGTAGCGAGGTTCTGCTCAGTTTGGCTGGGTGGTTTCGGTCTTTTTGATAACAGAAGCGGGAGCTTGAGGCATCATCAACCACAAGAATACAAGTAGGTACTCTCATCAATTCTGTCAGTTAGATTTCTAAAATTTTATGAATTGTATCACAGGTTCTCTAAAATAAATTGCCCTCTATGTTGATTATGTCAATTACGAAACCTTCAGATCCTCAACGTTTTGTAGCATAATTATTAATAATGTCAGTACCAAGTGTTTTCTTCCAAACAAACTCATTATCATTCTCCATTTCTACATCTATGACTGCAAACTCCTCTTCCATGACAAATTGAATTTTGGTCAGAGATTTCCATTTGGTAAGCACGTGAGCAGTCTGAAATTAATAAATAAATAAATAAAAATTCCTTGCGTTTGAATTCTCAAATTCTATGGCTCAAGCATATTGATAACACCTACAAATTCTACTATGCTTCAGATTTATCATTTCTCTGATAATCGAACAGGCATTTCTCCCAATTCCTCCACAGAAACTTCTTAGAGTTTCACTAAAATTAGTTATTTATTTATTATTTAGACATAAAATGGCAATCTTTGCAAACGTACTATTGCAGAAACTTCATCCAGGGCATATGTAACATGCATTCTTACATCATTCTGACTGAATTCATCCAGTGACAAATATAAACTATTGCCTATCCCCTATGATATGCTTCACTGCATTATCGATGTTAATTTCACTGACTACTGACGTTAATGTCCACTGGGTTTTGAACATTCAAAAATAGCATAAAATTGGACTCTGAACAAACTACCTCAATTATTGCATTCTTACTGTGATCAAAGCACCAAAGGAATGGCACACTCCTTCACTGATTCTTCACTATCATCTGGGAACACACTACCTAGTGAGAGCCCATATTCACCAGTTGTAATGAAACAAATTCAACACCAATCTTTAAAGTCTTGACCTTAAATTTTTCTTTCTTAATCTCTTCTTCACCTTTGTTGAGGATATGTTGAGGATGTATGTTATGGATCAGCAATCACACTAGGAAAAGTACTTATCATTAGTCGAATTTGCATACAATAACAGTTACCACAGCTCAATCGGAATGCCTCCATTTGAAGCATTATATGGAAGATCTTGCAAAACACCATTAAGTTGGGACAGATTAGAAGATCGAGTGATAGTAGGATCAAAATTAATCCAAGAAATGGAGGAGCAGGTAAAACAAATTAAGCAATGGTTAAAAAGAGCACAGGATAGACAAAAGAGTTATGCTGATGCTCACAGAACTGATAGGAAGTATGAGATATCGGACGAAGGAATCGTATTGGTCGAACCATTACATATACTGGAACGTAGGGATTCAACAGCTCAGGAATCGTCTGGTAGACCAAGTTAAGGTCCAGTGGGACAAGTATAGTCCTGGATCAGATACTTGGGAAGATACAGAAATCATATGTCAAAAATACCCCAACTTGTGTCAATTTTGAAGAACTTTAAACCATGTTTTGTATACATTTACTTTAGTTCAAATCAGAAACTCAGAACCATTTTGGAATGATCACATATAAACGTGAATTCTTATGATATGTTATCTGTTTAATTCCACTGATACGTGAATACCAAGACAGAATATGTTCTTGATCTTACTAAATTATAGTTATCAAAGTAAAGTTTAATCATTTGAGTAATTCTACTTCTGATAGGAATTAAGATGTTATAATTTTGTTTCATTTATGCATATCAATATGATTAATGAAATAGAAATAAAAGAAAGATTATATTGTAAATGTGAAAGCTAATAACATGAGTAGAATGTGACCAAGTATGTTATGTTGTAGTTAACATGTACGAATTATACATAAACTATTTGTTTTGAATATGTGAATACATATTTTATAAATGTATAGACAAGTGTTTATGTTGCAGATAATATCGTTACCAAGATGACCATGTGATGACAGAAACTTCAGAACAATTAAGGCTCAAAGAGATTCCATGATAGGGTATTAACCCTGATTCTACTGGGAAGGGTGGAGGTGTTGCCCATCGTTTATCCTCTGAACCCTGGAGTCATGGGAGGACTGTGCGAGTCACACTCCCCTAGACATGTGATGATGACTGTCGGATGCCTACTAGGGATCAGGTCGGTATAGCCAATGCTGTCATCCTTGGAGTTTATGAATGGTTATGTCAGTATAACTGACGCCATGGCATACTCTAGTAGAGGACAGATAGGATGGGAGCAGAAGAGATTAGGAAGGATAGGATGATTATAGAATAGCTGAAAATCAACTGAGGCAGAACATGGATATTATAGTTGTAAAATATTAAAAATATTAAAGAAAACAAATTCAATTTTGTAATATAAAGACCTATATACTCATAATAATCATTAATATATTTTAGAAACCCTAACTTTGGGACGAAGGATTTGGAAGGAGGGATGTATGTAATGACCCACTTATAGTAAATTAAAATTTATGAAATTGAATAAAATTAATTAAATTATAAATTATAAATTAAATAAATTAAAATTAAATCATTAAAACAAATAAATAGACTTTATTTCAAATTAAGATATTCAAATAAAATAAAATCAGATTTTGTTTATAA
>APFE030802560.1:0-18253 GCA_000404065.3 Pinus taeda
TACAAAAGAACAAAGTAAAGCTAGCAGCACTGAGGTGCAAAATACGCAATGGTTTCAAAAGTCCCTTACGAAGGCTGAGGCCTCAACATTTATACATCACAAGGGACCTAGCTGACCTCCTCAATCTGTGGAACTCAGCTATCCAAACTGTGAGTTAGGCAGTCCCTTCTAAAATCTGCTTGTCTGCCTTCTAGATTCGGTTTTGGTGGTCTTTGGAGCTCGGAGTTGGGGGTGAAGATCCCGAGGAAGGGTTATTTAATACCATAGACAACCCCCTACGAATCCTCACCTCAGGCTTGGTTGTCTTTTAGCCCATGATTGCTCGATTTTGCTCCAACATGTGTCAAAAAACCTGAAATAAGCACGTGTTAGCCACCTAGGAAGAGTGACTACCCTTATTCGTACAAATGACATAAACATACTTAAAATAATGCATAAGCTGTGGAAAATGAAGGATTTGAACAAGGACTGAAGAAGGATAATTAGGCCAAATGAGCCCAACAAGTAACCAATTTTGGGGCTCATCACCAGGCAGGTGCAAGAGAGATGCCCCAACTATCAATGTCATAGGATAGTTGTCTGATCTTATGTTGGGGCACGTAATTTGTCTAAAATATCTAGGCCCTGGAAGTCTTGTAGTCGATGTCCACATCAATGGCACCGTAATCCCCCATACCCTAATTGATCTAGGGCTACCATTAATGTGATGACCAAGGACACTATGCTCAAGCTCAACCTTCAGGGCTCCCTGAGAAAGACCACAACAATACTACAATTAGGAGACCACTCCACTGTGACCCCTAAAGGGATTGTGGAAGATGTAATGGTCTCTATTGATTCTTGGGATTACCCTGTTGATTTCCTAGTTCTCCAACCAAAAGCAAAGCTTAATGGGTATCCTCTCGTCTTGGGAAGACCCTGGTTGGCTACTGCAAAAGTTTCTGGGAAAGATAAAATTCCTGAGAAGATTTGTATCCAAAGATTACCAAAAGTCTTTCCAAATTTTTTCATTTGCATCATCAAGTTCAATAGTTGTTGTCTTATTGTAGAAGAATGATGAAGAGAGAGAGCAGCCAATTGCATTCTTCAGTAACATTCTTAGGGATTTTGAGATGAAATATAATATTCTTGAGAAACAAGTGTATGCTTTGGTAAAATCCATGAAAGATTTTAGAGCTTATGTGTTGCAGTCCCAAATCATGGCTTATGTGCCAAATGCTACAGTGAAAGATGTATTACTACAAGGAGATGTAGAAGGCGGAAGAGGAAAGTGGATTGCCAAGATCCAAGAATATGATTTGGACATAAAACCCACAAAGTTGGTGAAAGGACAAGGATTGGAAAAAATGTTGACAGAATCAAACTTTCAGGCATTGGGAATTAACTTGTTGGCACTTGTGGATGAAAAAGCGGCTGAAGAAAGTGAAGGAGAGCAAGATCCAGGTATGAAGATCAGGTATAAATTTGTGTGTTCAAAATGGTATAAGCATATAATTCATTATTTTTTCTTTCTTTCTTGTCCCCAATCCTTAGATAGAACAAAGTATAGGGCACTAAATATCATGGCACAACCATATGTGATTGTGGAAGGCAGATTGTACTGGAAGGATCCTGCTGGAATTCTATTGCTATGTTTAACAGAGGATGAATTTACAGAAACAATCAAAGATTATCATGAGGGTTTTGTGGAAGACATTATAGTTGAAAGTAACTGCATATAAGATCCTTCAGGCAGGATTTTATTGGCCTACTTTATTTGGTGATACATATAAGTTTGTTAGAAGTTGTCAGAAGTGTTATATTTTTGCTAAGAAAAAGAGGTTAGCTCCTTTACTTTTGATTCAAGTTTTCATAGAGGATCCATTTAGGCAATGGGGATTGGACTTTGTTGGAGAAATCAATCCACCTTCAAGCACAGAACACAGGTGGGTTCTCACAACAACTGATTACTTTACCAAATGGGTAGAGGCAATTCCTACTAAGAGAGAAACTGATTAGATAGTAATGAAGTTCCTGGAAGAAAATATTTTCAACAAATTTGGATGACCCATTAAAATTATAACAGACAATGCTCAAGCCTTCAACTCAAGTAAGTTCATTGTTTTTTGTCACAGGTATAATGTTATTTTGTCCCATTCAACAGCTTACCATCCTCAGGGAAATGGATTCGTTGAATCTACTAACAAAACTTTGATGAAAATCCTTAAGAAAACCATTACAGAAAATCAAAGAGATTTGGATTCTAAGTTAAAGTTTTCTCTGTGGGCTGCTAGATTAACTACAAGAAGATCTATAGGGAAATCACCTTTTGAATTAGTATATGGAACTCAGGCTCTGTTTCCAAGTCAACTTGTAAATCCAGTGATTGCAACAATTCAAGAGGAAAAAGAAGAACCAAATGCTTTGATAAGAAAAATGAACAAAGTGGTAGAGCTAAGTGAGAGCAGGGACAAGGTAAGAGACACTTGATTATGTATCACTCCAAGATGAAAAATATTTTTGACAGGAAAGCCAAGGAAATTGATTTCAAAGTTGCAAATTTAGTATTGAGATGGGATACCAGAAGAGAAGATAAGGGTAAACATGGGAAGTTTGATCCTCTCTGGTATGGTCCTTTTAGAATTTCTGAAGTGAGATCCAATAATACCTTCATCCTTGAGAATCTTGATGGTGAAACTTTAGAACTGCTTGTTAATGTGCAATACTTAAAACACTACTTCCAGTTCTAAAGAATAAGCATCATTTCATTATGAATATGGGAGTGAAATCATTTTACAAATGCTATAGTATTTCAGTTTATGCAAAGCAATATATGACTCCATTCCCGAAGTGAAGGCACTAATATGGTTCTTAGTGCTTCTGTGGCAAAAGCATTATCCCTGGGTGGAGCCAGATGTTGTAACTTGTATATTTTTTGTTTCATTCAAAAAATCACTTGAAAAATATTTTGAAAAAAAGATAATGCAAGAGGGAGATGTAATAAATTGTATATTGGAATCAGAAACACAAAGGAAACAAAGTAATATATCACAATCGCAAAGATGCAGCGGGAACTTATAAAGTTACCACGGGAATCACCGATCACCATTTGCGATAAAGGCGTATCTTGAAAACTGTGCAAAGACTTTGGAAAAGGAGGAAAAGGTATCATTTCACATTTTATATGTATTTCTATTATAAAATATTATAAGCATTGAACAATTTGGACCTAAAACTTATATATATTACGTTTTAAATTTTTGACGAGTCCGTGGTCATTGCATAATGTTTTATATATGTGTATGTGGTATGCTGATTCCAATTGCAACAGGACAGACCCAATAGTTTATATATGATGTGTTTTATAAGTCCAGTAGGTCCGCAATATCGCGAGGTTTGAGTTCAAGCACCAATTGAAAGCGACGATTGCGGTTGTGATGACGGACCTAAAAAACTCTACATTGCTTTTTATAATTCTTGCGGATCCGCTATATCATAAGTCATTCTTATATATTTTGTTTATGTAGCTTTATATGTATTTCTATTATAAAGGATTATAATAGAAATGCCAGACCCGAAGCACATACATGTTATGATTTATAAGCCCAGCAGGTTCGCAAGGCATACAAAAAATCAGATTTCAAGTTATAAGGTAAGTTTTCAGGCGGAGCAAAAAATGGTAAATGATTTTATTGGAGCTCACCTGATCCCACTCTGTATTCAACACGTAGCAGTCAAGTGGAGAGAGGAAACTGCCCATTTCAGGCGGGTATTCTTCAGGCTTATGTCCCACCTGAAACCTTTATAGACCGTCTAATCTGAAAAGCGCAGATCTACGATGGGGATGAATCGGCGGGAAGGTATACTTCAAAAATTGTGCGAAGCCCGTATTAAAAGTGAAAAGGCATGTTTATGGCATATTTTCATTATAAAAGGTATATAATGAAAAAGCGCAAATATGAAGGATATATGCATAAGTCCAACACTACCATAGTTATGAGGCTTAAGGGTGCGTAAAGTTAAGTTTGCAATGATATATCGAGTCGATTGCGATTTGCAATGGAAGTCAACGGAGTGTTGTATGGATGGATTTAATAGATTTATAAAGCAATATTAACTCTTTTGAGTTCCCTATTAATCAAAGGTTCGCATTAATTTCGTTGTGTAAACGGAAAATCAGGGTTAGAGCTGAAGCTGAAGAGGAAGACAATCGGGTATATTTTCTTTTGTATTTTTGCCAATCAAAATGCCCGGTACATATGTAAGCCCAGGATTACACAAGATAAACACATTTCATTACGGCTAAAGCGAATTAAACATCATTAGGGCATATACAGAGGAACTTGGCAAAGGATTAACAGAGCAAGCTAGCAGTTATAATCCCCTTCTAAATCCAGTTATGTTCTTGTTATTTCATGTTCTTTGAGGTGTCTTTTACCCTATGTAAAATTCTGTAATAGTTTTTACTTCATATAGTTAGAAAAGCAGTTAGATAGTTTGGGCAGTTTCAGAAATCAACAAGTGTTCCACAATGTATAAAAAGAGGAAAATTTACTAAGAAAGGGTTTGAACTTTGGAGAACCCGGAGACTAGGCCACTGTATTCCTAATATCATCGTTGATTAATGAAAGAATCATAAGTTTCCATGAGTTGTTGCATATAATTTTGTAAGCTTCTCTATCATGTTTCATGCTATCTTTTATTCTTTTCAAGTATAGTAATGAAGTTGCAGATCTTTATTTGCTTATGTAGATAAAGTTAAAATTCCTTAAAAGAGCGCTCCTATACTTGAAGTCCTCACTTCCTTTCTAAGTTATAGATAATAGTTTCTGTGAAATACTAGCATATTGTCTATGATTTAGTCTCATTATCATAGTTCCTCTAAGTTACGGATAGTAGTTTCTATGAAAGATCAGCATATTATCTTTAACTTCTCCTTCAAACTTTCTTCATTCATCATTTATATCTAGCAACAAATGGAATTCCAAGATGTTCTGGTCATCCATGTATTAAGAGTTAAAGACCAAGTTTTCGAGGTCCTTCATTTGAGAACACAACAAACAATAAGTGACAGTAAATAATATTTATTAATGTCTTAAGCACAATTTCCCCACAGCTAGGAAATTGGTTTCTTAAGGACAAGAGGTGAGACCTTAGAAGTTTCACCAGAAAATAATATATTTAACCCATCATTTAAGCCCATGTAGACACATAGTGGATGAGAAGAGGTAGGGCCATGGGGGGGGACAAAACTCAACCCATGGCAGTGGAACCATGTTAGGGCAGGTGCATTTTTCGTGATAGATTCCATTGAATATTTTGCAAGAATATTATTGGAATATTTTGTAAGTGGCATAACCATATGAATTTTATAGTCATTTTTCATGAAACATTGAGACGAATCCACTGGTGTAGTGAGAATTAGGATTTGAGCAGCCAATTTTTGGGTCATCCCCGAATGTGAGGTGTTTCCATGTACTTTAATTGTATTTTCCATTATTTTTCTAAGATAATAAAGTGCCCTCACCACTTTGAAGTTGGGCTTGGATGTGTAGCTCACGCATTGTGAGTGAACTATGTTAACAAATCTTGGTGCATTGTTTATAATGTCTTATTTTTATGTTTTTTTCATGGATGTTTTATTTATGGTATTTTCATGCTCTTGTTGGAAGTAATACTGAGAGGGTGGGTGAATTAGTATTTACAATTAAATAATATTCATTTCCCCATTAGATTTATATACGCTACTTCATTGAAGTGAACTTTCGTGTGCACGCAACTATGATTAAGGAAACTAGCATATACCTAGAGAACTTATGATTTAGTCAATTTATCATGTGTTGATTATTAATCCTTGCATTAGTATCTTATTATACAGTAACTATGTGTAGAAATAATATAATAAACCATCACACATAAGCAACACACATGAACACCAAGATTTAATGTGGAAACACAATGCAGGAGAAAAACCACCTATTGTCGTCGTCTCTGTCTTCTTTTAATATAAATAAAATATGTTTACAATCTTATATTGGTGCAGATTCATGCCAGTACGCAGGCACCCACCTGAAGAAGGCTACAACCTTCTCTCATTCTCTAGATTCTACTGGAAGGGAGCTACTACCCCCTAGCTCTTGTACTAACCGATATGTTTACTAGTACGTAGGCACCAACCTTCTCTCTT
The DNA here is from genome assembly GCA_000404065.3 of Pinus taeda. Taxonomy (NCBI): domain Eukaryota; kingdom Viridiplantae; phylum Streptophyta; class Pinopsida; order Pinales; family Pinaceae; genus Pinus; species Pinus taeda. The sequence goes on from APFE030802560.1 coordinate 6,167, forward strand.
CCTCCAGGGACTACGTTTCATTAATTTTCAGACTGGATGCTCCTGGTACACAACAACACACTATGAAGGCCACGTTTCATCAAATTTTCACACTGAACCCATCAGAAACTTTGAAGCTCAAACTCTATAGTAATAACTACATCAACTAACAACCAGTCAATCTGAATAGTCAAATCACTGTCACCAGAACACTGTGTTGAACCCATAAACCTGCATCATCTTTCAGAACTAGCTACAACCATGCATCAGAATGTATATGCTACTTATGAACCCAACTTGCATGTATATGCTACTTCATGTAACAAAACCTGCGTATACCTCCATAACTATTGAATCATAAAAAAATTTGAATCAAATATGTACCAGTCAGTAATATTTTGAACATCAACTATCAATTTGTAGAGATATATCCAGTTAGCAGTAAAGATAACCCTTCTCACTTAATCAATCAATCAATCAAACACAAACTCCTTATGCATTCAGTTTTACTTTCAGATCTAAGAAGACTTCATTGACAAACAACAGCATTGATTAGATAGATCAGTAATTTCTAAACGACGGGATTTTCTTTTGCATAGGCTACTTGGAAGAGTCGAATATGTGTGTAAACATGCCTTTATCAAGGCGAACCAACATATATATCTGCAAATATTAAATTACAACTTCGTTGTTATTCTAGACTTCAAACATACCTAGATCATGACATTTAAAGAATAAAACATGCATACGCAATCAGATCTAGCCCAACCAAAATCAGATCATACAATGATAAGTCATTTCAGGTCTCATGATCCTGATCCAACATTGTATCCAAGGTGCACAAAATATTTCAAATCATATCGTAATCATAACCCCTACAACATAAAATATAGAAGTATTCCTAAGAAACCTTTTTTCTTGCACACTTGGCCCTTTGATATTCTCCTCCTTATATAGTTTTGGCCTTCCTCAATACCTCAAACCAAAACAACACTTAGAGCCTGTGGTATTCTTGTACGGGATCAAATAGCCATTACTCTGCTCAATATTGTGGGCTAATACCATGGTATTGACCCTTGGTATTCCTTACTCTTGAATTTTCTTGATTTTCCATCCCATATGCGCTTTTCCTCTTGTGAAAGTGCGTGCATATGTATATGCTCTTTTTGTTCCGTGAACCTACATGTATACGCTACTTTTTCAAGATGAACCTACATATACATATTAAACTGACTTAAAGCATCATTTTTCTTCAACTTCTCGTTGATCTGTATTCCTTTGCTCCAACTTCCTGTTCTTCTGTACCAATGCCCTGTTACCTCTGAATTGACCTATTCCACTGTGAGTTGCCTTTTATCAAATCTGAACTGACTTGTGAATGAGTTGCCATCAAGGACAACACCTATATCATAATGCCAACAATATTCCCCTTTGGAATTGATGGAAACCATATTGGTGTTGATTACTGCAAGTTGTAGAAACTGTTAGAGATATCAAGCAACACCAAGATACTCTCCCCCTTTGACATCAAGGGCAAAAATTGGGTCAAGATATTTTACCCCTTTGAAATACACTATGATGTTCATGCTCCCCCTGAGTATATGCAGAGTCTGTAGGTATATGTTTTACAAGAATAACATGACTCTATAACTCAACTAAGTGAGTATGACCTCCCTAAGATCAATTACTCATACAGACATCAATCACCCAACCAAGTGGGGATACACCAAATTTGACTCATCCACCCAATCAAGTGGGGATATACCAATTGTTTATACATGACTGAAATAGCACTTAGTACATCATCCTTCCCATGCATAGTTGGGATACAAATTACATTATATGTCCAATAGGACTCATTAAAAATAGACATATTACACCCTAGATGACCTATGCAACAATTGATATGAATATTTGAAACCCTAGCTGAAATCGGTAACCATGATACCAACAATGCAGAATGTTTGATAAGGCTAATTCTCCCCCTAAACTTTTACTACATGTACATTGTCAACAGATTATTCATCAAGGCATCTTCATCATTCAAATAAAAATCAATGAATAAATCATATCACCAGACTGTAACCATCAATATCAGACTAAGCACCCATATCAGAGTCTGGCCCACTGTTTTTCTATCAGAAAAAACATATATGCTCCTTCAACCACAAAAACTAGTGTATATATGCGACTATCCTTCATGAAAACTGCTTATAGGAACCTTCCTCTGAAAAACTAGATTTAGGAACAGGATGATGCAGAAACTACTCCCAGCTTTTGTCTGAGATATTCAAATGTTTCTCTGGGAAGCAATTTTGTGAATATATCATCAACCTATTCTTTGGAGGGAACATACTCCAATTTAACCTTTTGTTCAAGCACTTGTTCTCATAGAAAATGGTACTTAATGGGTATATGCTTGGTCTTGGAGTGCATGACTGGATTTTTTGAAATACTGATGGCACTTGTATTATCACATAAAATAGAGATGGGTGGAGTACATGTGATTTGAATATCTTGCAGTGTTTGCATCATCCAAAGTAGTTGTGTGCAGTAAGATGCAGCAACCACATATTCTGCTTCAACTATAGATAAGGCAATTGAACTCTGTTTCTCTCTGAACCAAGACACTAATCGCGATCCCATATAGAATGCACTTCCACTAGTGATTTTTTTATCATCAACATTTCCTGCCCAATTTGCATCTATATATGCGTGAAGAGTAAGATTTATATATTTAGGATACCATAGACCAAAGTCTTGAGTTCCTTGAAGATATTTGAATATTCTTTTTACTACCAAAAGATATGATTCCTTTGGATTTGCTTGGACCCTTCCAACAGTTCCTACTGCATGCATGATATAAGGTCTAGTACCTATTAGATAGAGTAGACTTCCAATCATAAATCTGTATGTTGGTTGATTCATTGTAGGTGATTCATCGTTAGAATTGATATTGCATCATGTTACCATTGGAGTACATATTGGTTTATAATCTTCCATTTCGTACTTCTTCAGAATCTCCTTGAGCTATTTAGTTTGTGAAAGAAAAATGCCATCTTTTGTTTGTTGTACTTGTAGACCAAGAAAATAAATAAGTTCATCAATTAAGGACATTTCAAATTCTTGTTGCATAACCAAAGCAAAGTTATGACTCATAGATTCTTCATTGCTATCAAAGATGATATCATCAACATAAACAACAATAATTAGCAGTTTATCATTTTCAAACCCTTGTGTATAAGTTGCTATCTGCAAAACCTTTTGTGAAACCTTGTTGTTGTAGATATTTGTCAAGATGAAAATACCAGGCCCTTGGAGCTTGTTTCAGACCATATAGAGCCTTTTTAAGCTTGCATACAAGTTTTGCATCATTTCCTAGAATGAATCCTTTTGGTTTCTCAATATAAACTTCTTCTAAATCCCCATTAAGAGAATTTGATTTTACATCCATTTAATATACTTTGAATTTTCGAAAACTTGAAAGAGAAAGAAACATTCTTATGGCTTCAAGTGTGGCAACAGGTGCAAAATTTTCTTCAAAGCCTATATCTTCTTGTTGAGCATACCCTTTACAAACAAGTCTTGCTTTGTTTCTAATAACATCTCCATTTTCATTCAACTTATTCTTAAATATTCATTTTGTTCCTATAACATTTTTATCATGAGGTCTAGGAACTAATTCCCAAGTATCATTGTTTTCAATTTGGTCAAGTTCTTCATCCATGGCCTTAACCAAACTTCATCTTTGCTAGCTTCATTTACATTATGTGGCTTTGTGGAGGATATGATGCTAGATAAATGGAAGTTCCTGTAAGAGTTATTCTTGTTTTTACTCCAGACCTTTTTCTCCTATAATTTGAGATTTTGGATGATTCTTTTCAACATTTCTGGAGGGAGTCTCTTCCCTGTCTATTGTATCTTCTTCTGATGCTTCATTGGTTTCTTCCTTTATATCATTTTGATTTGATATGGGTAATCATTCACTGTCTTCCTCACTGTCATATTCCTTTGTTGATTTCATATGTTCCAAATTTCTGCATGCTTCATCAATAACTACATCAATGCATTCAACAATTTTCCAAAGTCTTTTATTATAACATTTGTATCCTTTACTTCTGGATGAATAACCCAGAAGAATTACTTCATCTGCTCTAGGTCCAAACTTACCAAGATTTTCATCAGTCCTTTTGATGAAACATTTGCTTCCAAAAACTCTAAAGTGTTTGAACATTAGCTTTGTTGAGAATAGTCACGGCAGTGAATGCAGCTTCACCCCAGAAGGTGGCAGGAGTTCCAAATTCATCAAGCATAGATCGATCCATTTTTTGAACCATTCTGTTCATTATTTCCACTACACCATTTTGTTGAGGTGTTCTAGCAATAGAGAACTACCTTTTTATTCCATGTTGTTCACAAAAGTCAAATAATTCATCTGATATGAATTCTCCCCCTCGATCAGATCTGAGACATTTGATTTTTCGATCTGATTCATTTTTAACTAAAGCTTTGAAGGCTTTAATATTTGTGAATGCTTCATCTTTATGCTTTAGTAGACCTATCCAACACATTCTAGAGAAATCATCAATGAATAAAATAAAGTATTCTTCTCCACGAGGTTACTTTTTCCTTGTTGGTCCACACAAATTAGTATGGATGAGTTCAAGAGGCTTACTTACAGATCCTTCTTTTTCATAAAAAAGAACTTTGGTTTTCTTACCAAGTTGACATGGTTTGCAAATGGTATTTTCTGGGATGCTAATATCTGGAAAATCATGAACCGCCTTGAGCCTGTATGCTTTTCTTAATTGAGAAAAGCTTATATGCCCCAATCTTCTGTGCAATAACCAGTTTTCATATGTTTTTCTTAGATAGCATTGTTTTTTTCCTCCTTGCAGTATGTGAAGATTGCTTGGAGTTATTGTACCTTTGATTACAGTCTTTCCTGTATCAAGCTCATGAACCACACATCTGTTTGATCGAAACACAACTTCATTTCCTTGATCACACATTTGACTGACACTCAACAAGTTATGTTTTAAACCATCAACATACATGACATTTCCAGCTTTAACCTTTTCTTTCAAATAAATAGAACCGTTACCTTTAATGATAGTCAGTGTGTCATTTCCAAAAGAGGAATTCTTTTCTTTTTCTAAAGCATTATATGAATGAAGTTTCTCTTTATCACTTGTCATGTGTTTAGAACATCCATTGTCAATGTACCACTGATTTTCTTGTCCTTTTGCAAACAGAGCTATGACACATCTTTCTGATTGAATTTCCTTCTTTCTCCATACCTTGGAATTTGATGATGTTTTATCCTTTTGAAGTGTTGGGCAAAATTTTCTCCTGCATTCAGATTATTTATGAGCAAAGTTATTACAAATCGAACATTCAATTTCATCTTCAAGAGGAGAAAATTTATTATAAGAACTTTTCTTGATTCCTGTTACACTCCTTTGATTTCGTGCTTCTGTAATCATGATAGTTTTGTAAGCAACACATTGAGTAGCCTTATATCCAAAGTTATGACATGAAAAGCAGTGTCCATTAAAGTAGTTTATGTGATCATAGAATCTTTTGGTATTGTTTACATTTTGGTTGATGCTTCTATTGATGTTCATTCTTGGAGTAGATTGAGCATGATTTGCCTGATGAGTACTTTTAGGATTTCGTTGATGATTAACATATTGTTCACTGGTCTTTGTTGCATCAAGATAGCTTTTGGTGGAGGCTGATGAATTTTGTGATTGGGATGATTCTTCAATATATCCAAGACCGGTCTTTATAAGAGGAGAATGTTGAACCTAGATGATTTCATTTAAATTTTCTGATCCTTTAGCAAATATACGATTAAGAGATTTTGTCTTCTCAAGTTCTTTTCTTAGACCCACAATTTCACATTCTAGTTTTTCATTGTGCTTTTCTCTTTCAGTGAGCTGATGTGTTAACGTGTCTATGATCATATTATTTTCTTCCAAACATATTTTGAGTTTAGTGATTTCTTCAAGAAATTCTTCCTCTTCTAAGGCATCCAAAAAATCATCATTATCATAAGCCATGAGTAGTTTATAATCTTGTTCAGTTTCATCTTCATTACTATTAGATAATCCATCACTATCTTCATGAGTATAGTAACTTCTTCTATTAACAATGTGTTTTCTATTGTCTTTTGTAGATTCCTTTCCTTTTTCATGATTATCTTTATGAGGATGTTTTGCAGCATAATGGACAACTCTACCACAAGCAAAGCATTTGAATGGTAGCTTACCTCTGAATCTTCTGGAACCCCGTTGAAGCTTTTTGACAAAGTTTACCTCATCTTCTTCTTCTGAAATATATTCCAATTCATTTTTCTCTTCCTTTTCTTTTCCCTTTGCTGAAGCTTTCAAAGTGGCTTCTCTCATATCTGATGGACCTCCTTTCCTCATGTTGGCCCTCGTTTTTAATCAAATTTTGCTTATTAAAATACACCTAATTTCCATGTTATCCATCCGTTTACTATCCATATACACCCTATTTTGACCAATTTATGCATATCCAGGTATATAAATTAAGTTTTGCAATTTTTAGATGTTTTTACAAAAAATGGATTTTAAGTGCATTTTTGGACAAGATCATAAATTCTCGTAATGGCTCCATTGACATCATACTTGCAGGATGCCTGGGCACAAGCTGAGCACATTTCTAGAAATATTGGGAACTAAGAATGGATGTGTACCTATTGGTTTGGTCAAACCGAGCTAAAACGGGCCCAGTTAACTCTGGTCAAACATGATCTGTTGTCCAAAAAATCCCTAGGAAATAGGCCAAAATTAGTGATTTTGGGGATTTTTCCAAATTTTGTGTAACTGAATGGGTGGATTCGACCAGGATAGATGGGATTAAGATAGATAAGGTTGTTAGATACTTTTTAGTCAATTTTTTTTATTATTTCTCTATTTAAGCCAAGACTATTGAAGGCTTAAGCATGTAGAATTTATGTAAATCTGATTTTGAGACTCTTTGAAGACAGAAAGTTAATTGAAAAACTTGTTCATTTCAATTTGTTCTTCATGCTTTTTTGATTTACTAAAGTTTCTGTAGCTGATATTTCTTCAAGTGTGCAAGGTAAGGGTGGAGGGCCCCCACACCAAGCTAACTGCACTTCTTGGTTAAATTTTCATATTTTTCATAAATTAGTTCTTGTTTCAAATGTATTTATATGTGTGATGATTGTTGAATGAATATTGGTTTAATTCTAATATACATATGAAGGGACACACAGGAATTTAAGTTAATTTCCCCTTCTATTTGATCTTGAACTAAAACATAATTTCATTCTCCTTTTCTGATTTGAAGTTATTTATGCATTTCTGGTTTGAAGCAAGAATTGTGAAGAAGGACAACTTGGTCCTCCTTAGTTAGGAGCCTCTTCTTTTACATCTTCTACATCATAAACCATTGTTAATTAGTGTTTTTTTTTTTTTCTCTTCATGGAAATAGTATCGTAGGGAAGGACAATCAGGTTCTCCTAAGTTAAGAGCCTCATCCCACATATTATTTAAGTGAATTAGAAATTACTTAATTAGAGTTTATATTTGTGATATGCATTTCTTTGAATATTTATAATTCATCTTCTAAAATTGACTACCATTGGAATCCATAGATTTTGGACATGCTTCTAAATTCTACAAACCCGGATTGATAATGAAATACTTGTGTTAATTTACTCAATAAATTGACCCAACATTTTCGCACCGTTATTGGGGAAGCATACTTCAATACAGTTAATCAGGAAGATTGTTTAAAAATAATAATAATAATAAAAACAAAAACACTTTTCATTATGGTTATTTGTGTTTAGACATGGAAATTAGAAAACTACATTCTCAAAACAAAACCCAAAAAAAAAGTAACTAATCCAATTGCAAGACAAGACCTAAAAAATGATGTTAAAGAAGTCATTTAGAGGAGGGTACGCCACCACAAAGATCTTCTCAAATCCTTGTCCACAATTTAGAATGGTCACTAGGGATGAACCTTCATTTCAGAAGTTAGAAGAGGAAAAAAACATCCATGAAGATGATCCATAGGAAGAGAATCTAGAACTTTCTTCTAGCTATCTTTGTAAGGAGGTGAATGAGTCATGGATCACATGAAATGAAAATCAAACATTAGAGCCAGAAATTGAATAATTTCTAGCATGTATATCACAAGATCCCTTGTGCATACAAGATTTTGAACAAGTACCACAATAAGAGTTTTGTGTTATGACAATTAACAAGAGCAAAGCAAACAAAGATCATCTTAAAACTTGGTTTCAACTAGTCATTAGGTCATAACACTACTCCATTTTAATATCTTTTAGCATCAAATATTTATGATCAAATAATTTTTCATGTCCAAACATTCATTAAAGTATATTTTTCAAATTTGGATGTGAGTTTACTTATGATCTTGTTACGAAAATGGATGCATTGGAAATTCTCTTATACTTGAGAGAATGACTTATTTTTCTACAATAGAGTAGGATAGAATAACATAAATAAATAAATAAGTAGAATGATTTCACAATAAGGCTTTTGGTTTAAATTCTCATGAATAAAATTTCACATCATTGTTCAATACTTGTTTGAAAGGAATACATGGAAAAATGCAGTAAGAACAATCCTATTTTGGGTAACCATATAGGATCATTTTGAAATCATTTTTTTTTTAATATTCTCTTAAAATCTAGTTTTAAATCCATTTTTGAAATTTTCAATTTATATCACAAATAAAAATGTGATCAAAATCAAAACTAGATCTCAAGTGAAATGTTGAAGGCAAAGTTAGTACAACCTTGATTTGAGGTATCTAATGGAAACATTTTTACCTGAAATTCATAGGGAAGATAGCCCTTGGAATATAGTTTCAAAATAAATTTTAATCATCTCAATCGGGTATCATATGAAAAAAATATTTTTAAAATAATAACTTCTTCTCAAAAAATCCGCATGGTGACAATTCTAGATATTGATTGTTCATTGACATATTTAACATACCAAATCATCCTCTTTTAAAAACCTGTCTATATGGGAGATATATATTCAAGTCTAGATCAGTACACAATTTGAATCATCCCATTTGGAGGTCAAGTGAAAAATTTATGCCACATTTAGTGTCTGCAGTTTTCAAATCAGCATGGTAAAACTCTACCTCCTAGGTTTGTTCACCACCAATTTTGTGATATCAAGCCTAAGAATTTTTAAAACCTGTTTCTACTAGAAAGACAAAAATGAATCTACTTTAATCTCCAAGTGGAATCACATCGATTCTATCTTTAATGAAAAAGTTACACTTCAAATACTGACTGTTGATCTAGTCACAAATTCACAAGCAGCATCATTCTCCAATTTACTTTTTCTCCAGTCATTTTGCAAGATCATTCTCCATAAGACTTGAGGACAAGTCTCAAGATCAGCAAGAGGGAAGATTCATAAAAATAAAACCATGCAATGGTTTGATAAGGGACCTGAATAAAGAACCTGCATTCACATTTATTAGTTAGGGACCTGAATAAAGAACCTGCATCCACATTCATCAATGAGGGCCCTGAACAAGGACCATATAAAAGGGACCTGAATATCAGATGAAGAAATCAATGTCTACATTCCATCAAAGAATATCCTTGAAGAACCATCATCATGAGCCAAAGATGAACCAGTAAAGGACATCATCAGTTAGCATTGACATCAAGCTATTATGGAAGTACAAGTATAGTAAGTGTAAAAAATTGCTCTTAGAACCTTTGATTTTTGAAAAAAAATCTAGAAATTGATCAAACTAGTTTAACTTGATATGAATTCCACTACATTTACTATTCCACATTTATCCCATTAACTTCATCATAATAAACTATATTACAAACTATCATCTACCCTACTCCTACCATGCAAAAATCATTTCCCTATACATTATCCTACCATACAAAAAAATATCATTTCCCTATACATTTTTATAAGAATTTTTGATTGAAAAATAAGGGCAATGTTTTTCCCCTTAGAAATTTTGTTGACCTACATGAACCATACAAAGGTTAAATGTAAAAAAAAAAAAATGATTTTAAATGACCTGTCCTACGGTCATTTTAAAACAAATTTAAGACATAAGAGACAAAGTGACAAAGTATGGGTGCTAAGGTATATGCCTAAAGATATATGCGAAGAATTACAATGAAAAACATGCCAAAGAAAAAATGAAAAAGGAACTAATGGCAATATAATACAAAGTGGGCATGAAATATAATGAAAGGCATGTATGAAGCAGTCATGATAAAAAAAATATGATGTTGCAGTGACAATACATGCCTGTGCACTGTGTAATCCAATGGACGTAGTCACGGGGAGGATGCAGTCATGGTAGGTACAATGAGCATTGAGTTGGCATAATTGAAATGGTCAAATAAAGTTCAAATGCTCTGAAAAATAATTATAGTGCTCTATATTACGTTTTCTTTTTTTCATAGTCCAGACCTGCATTACATATTCCTTTCACCATCACAACTCAAAGTAAGCCCAGGAAAGAGATTTCAACGTTGTGTATGGTCAAAACCTTGTGAGAGAAATCAGAATTGAGAGATATGCATAGCACAGTGCTAAAGAAGAAGTGTGGAAATAAGTAGGAAAGTTGAACATTGGTATTAATGAAGATGATTACAAGTTGAGATCTTTGATACGCCAATTTGACCAAGCTCACCAACAAATTCCAGAAAATTTGCAGAATGAAGAGGAATACAAGTTAATAGCTCAGAATCATCTTCAAGTCACTGCCAGATCAGAAAATTTTTAAAATCAAAGAGGAGAATTTTGTGAAATTTTTTGAAAAATGGAGCAAGCGGAGTTGACTGGGATTTAAGCCAAGAGATCTGGCAATCATGTAACAAGAACACACCACCTAAGTGCAGAGATCTCGTGAAGCAAGAAGGTAAGAGAAAAACCCAGTTTTTTCTCATAAATGCAATGGATATTTAGATAAATAAATCTCGGATTTCAAGTTATAAATTAGTGCCTTTGCCATTGTTTAAAACTTGTCACTGCCACCATTCACTCTAACTCTGCCACCAATAAACACGTAGTTTCCATTGGTTTAATGAATGAATCCTTGTAAATATTGATGGAGATTTCTGATTGAAATGGGACTATCTAAACACAGTGACTCAAGTTATCTCAAAGATATCTCAAAAATCACTTCCAGATCAGGTAATCCCATAATTTTCTCATGCATGGTTACACACAGAGTTTTTGATTTCGATTTTTATACAAACAGAGAACAAAATTCTTCTTAATTTTAACATAGTGGGCATAATTCATTACATTCATGTATGGTTGTGTGGGCAAATTCATTTCATTTATGTCCACAGTGAGAATTTTTTAAACCAATAAGGGATTTTTGATGAATTTTGGCAAAAATAGAGATTGCGTTATAAGTTGAGTAATACAAACATGATCAAAATGTTTTTGTATACAGAGAGCAATGTTTTTATGGATTTGAAAATGCAGCGAAGCCATTTCATGAGTTATTTGATGAATGTTGACATATTTATAGTGAGCCATTCTTTGAAAAAAATTGCACACGATGAGCTTAGATCATTGCAGAATGACTGCATGGTGATTTTGTCTTAAAGAGAGGAGAAATTATGTGAGAATCGAAGAGCAAAAAGACATTGTGACATAAAAATAAAAATAAAGAAAATAAATAAATAATAAAAATAAAAATAAAAATTCTACACAATCAATTCAAAAACAGAGAAATTCTACATTAGAGATAGAGGAGTTTTTTTAAATTTTGATGAACCAGAGGATAGAATATAAGAACTAGATTAATAAAAACATGTTTATTATGTTTTTATAATCTTTCTATATCAAAATTTTGTGTTTGTGGAAGCAGTAAGTTCTTTTTTTTTTTTAGGATTGGTTTCATCTCTTTGTCAAGGGCATTAGAAAAGAGGTAAGAAGGATACTGGAGAAGAATTTGAAGAGAGAAAATAACACATACAAGAAAAACTTTGTTTATTTACATAGTAAATTATTTTTATTAGAGCAGCAGACTCCTTTTTGCAGCAGAAGAGAGAAGACACAGAAA
>APFE030802567.1:0-39496 GCA_000404065.3 Pinus taeda
CCAATATATGTCTTTCCAAACATTCCATGTAATGGTGGTTGGGGTTCCTTTGCATTTTTTGCCACACGTGATTCATTAAAGTCCCCTTTCCTCAACCTAATTTCTTGCATTTCATCTGGAAGAAATTGAAGAGCATTAATTCTTTGCTGAATGAAATTGCATTGTAATGGATCTTTCTCAATTGCAATGCAATTTCTTCCTTTTTGAAGGCAGCATGCTAGTGTTGTACTTAATTATCAAGCACAAAAAAATAATGAAGTAAATTAGTACAATGACATATTAATTAAAAAAAGAACATATTGAAATTCAATTCCATGTGGCAAAACCTACCTGAGCCAGAAAATAAATCCAGAACCCAATTTCCTTCATTTGAACATATGTCTATAAGACCCGCCACCGGTCGGGCAGGGCGGGGCAGCCCGGGGGTGGCCCTAAACAAATTGGTTATTTGTTACCCATGAACAAATTGGTTATTTTTTACCATAAACATACCCTCGTCATGCAAATGGTGGTTGATTATATGCAATATAACCAAAACTCTGGAAAAATGAGGTACCGTTTATTGGGAAAGCTCTTTTTGTCATGCAACTTTTTAGGTACCTTTCATATGGAAGGCTCTATTTTTGTTGGGTACTTTTTGGCATATGTACAAAAGAATTAAAAGATAATTACTCTCCAATGAAGTATATGGAAAAGAAGTCGAAACTAAGAAAATTGAAGGCCAAAGAATGAAGAGAATTGAAAGATAACCACTCCCCCTGAAGTGTATGGAAAAAAAAGGTCAAAACTACGAAAAGTGAGGTGTCATTGATTAGGCAGGCTCTTTTGATCTCGCTACTTTTGAATCCAACCAGAGTAGAGTCATGGCGTCTCGTCACTTTTGAATACAATGAAGAGTTATGCATGTGATATATGGCATTTCGTCTAATCATTTTTCATTCCAGTGAACAAGACTTGTCCATATAACACATGCCATAATGCCACCTACTCACTGTCTCTTGCTTTTAAGGTAATCTAATTCCGTAAGTTCTCACCTATGAAAATGTTCGATTCTTTTGCTTTTGAGGTCCTCTAATGTCAGAAGTGCTCATTTATGAAAATGTTGAACCATGGGAAGGCTATTTCATATAAGACACGACAAACAATTTGATTGTATTTGTCAATTGCATGTTCCTATGCTGAAATGAACTTGGTAAGAAATAAGTTATAGTTAAGTTTCTTTTTCCATGCATTGTTTTCTTACATGTAATTAAAATAAAGTGCGCGATTCTTTTAGAAAAAGTGAGGTGTCCATTCTGAGGAGTAGGAATTGTCTGTGTTATTTTCTTTTTGTTCTTCTAGCTACAACCTGGCCACTTTGAGGAAAATCGATCATTGACACTGGTGCTATATTAGTCTAATTCCAAGCGTCGAGCCCATTTCACTTTCTGTGTGGGTCTCTCTTAGCGTATATATTTTTTTCATAAAGGGTCTATTCCCTGTCTCTACATTGGTTATGCCTTCCTCTCACATTATTGGAATCATCTCTCTTTATTCCCACTGCTTTCAAATGAACTTAGTTTTTACACTTGAACCACACACTTTTCTATCACAGGAAGCATTGACACTTTATTAGCAAAAATGTAAAACCAAGACTTTCAACATTGACCAATCCAACTCTCATCGCTCCGCGTTTCAATCCAACAACCTCGATTCCTATAGAAATGCCATTAGCTTAGTTTGATTAAGAGCAATATTTAGAATTTTGATGTGTTAGCATCTATCACTATGTTGGACTCCCTTTCTTGAAGCCTTATTTTATCCTTGATTATGCCTCTGAATTTGACATGAAGTTTAAGGGTAGGCATGTCTGGAATAAAGGCGTGCAAGGAATGCTTATGCGGAGAAAAGTACACAAACTTCCTCGTAGACACTTTCTCTCCGCACCAAAAACAGTGTCTGACTGCATTCTGTGAAGCCCAAAAATGCACATATAAACCAATCAAAACTTAAAATAAAGCTAATAAAAATATAAAAATGGTGCCGCTATCCATATTAAAACATTAGGTAGGAAATAATATTTTGTTTGAGCGTTTGATATGAAAGCGCTGAACGGAAAAGCTATATATTTGGGTGTACCTCTGCTATTTTCCCCGGCCCCCTCCGCTTCCCCCTCGCCCGCGCAGGGCCACCCCGGGCCGCCCCGCCCCCCGACTGCGGCGGGTTCGATTCCGGGAATCGACCCGCGGCCGGTCGGGCGGGGCGGGGCGGCCCGCTGGAATCGATCCGTGGCCGGTCGGGCGGGCGGGGCGCCTGGGGGTGGATTTCCCCCCCAACACAGGTCATGGGAAGAATTTGTCAGTTTTAAGCTAAGGATACAGTGGTGATGGTGGCCTCGTGGATTTGAAACATAATGCAGTAACGTAATAAACAATGAGCAAGATTAGCTCACCAATTGCAACCAACAGGGGTCGTTGTCAATGACTACATGAATTGACCTGCGCATCAATGTTGGAAGGGTATATTTTCTATGATAATTCTAATCCTATATAAATTTTAGGGAATTAAATACTATATATAAGGTTATAATATACATAGTAACCGTTTTATCATTATATTTAATTTAAATATAGTGAAAATTTTATGATAATTGAATTATTAAATTGATAATGGGTATAGTTGTTATTAGTTGGAGCTATGTAATTTGAATAATTATTGTTATTAAAAAAAAACCGCAACCTTTGCAATTACCTAGTTAATTAATGATCTTTGAAAGTTTTCATGCCACACACTTCTAATTCTAAAAAATTAACCTATTTCTTTAAATATTACAAAAAAAAATAACCCATGTCAACTTATACAATATTTAATATAAATATATATCAGTATTCATCTATATAAAAAAATGTTTATTATATTTTTAAATTATTTTCATACAGATTTCAGTTTCTTTATTTCAATTTTTTAACATAGGTTCCTGAGTCAATATATTTTTGTCAAAAATGTGAAAATTGGAATATATGTTTTATACGAATTTCCAATTTTTTTTTAATATGTTCCTAAGTCCAAATACATAAGTGTGGACTCAGAGATCAAACCTCCCAAGGCAATTTTGACCGTTAATAGGTCATCAGAGACAGCGGGGTTTTGTATAACAGGCCTGAATCGATTGTTTGACAGGCACGTTTTTTGGTTTTATAAATGAATTGATATAATATATATATTATATATATATAATTATAATATATATAAATTATTTTAATTCAGAGTTCATATTGTTTATCTTTAATTTTCATTATAAATGCCCGAGTCTATATATTAAAATTGGGATATAAGTTTTATCCAGATTTCAATTTTTTTGTTTTTATTTTATCCCGAGTTGAATACAAGTATTAGTTAGTATGGATCAGAGAAAAAATTGCCAAGGCAGAGAAGAAATTCACGAGGCATTTTGACAATCAGAAACGGGGTCGTTGGAAACAGGTCTGGAATGGAATCTAACGTTTGACAGCACGGTTTTTGGCTTTATAAATGCATTTGATGGTGGATAAAAACTCCCAACAGGGACAACACTGCCAGGTTGGATCCAATGTTGGCACAAAGCAAACGGGGGGACCTCTGCTATTTTCCCCAGCCCCCTCCGCCTTCGCCTCCCCCGCCAGCGCAGGGCCACCCCCGGGCTGCCCTGCCCCGCCCCGCCCGACCGGCGGCGGGAGAAACAGATATCGTACTTTATGTGGTGTCAAAATTGTCATTTTTTAGTCGAATGGTTTTTACTAGCTGTGATATAACTTTAATCACTGAACAACATCCTAAGCTGTGGCATAATTTTGTTAGATGATCGTTCTCACTTTTTTAACACTGAACAACATCTCAAGCTATGGCATAATGGCCACAATTTCATTAGAAAATCGTTCTCACTTCTTCCCCAAATAAAAGAATCCACCACTGCACTATTATCTAAACAACCATCCATACTAAACTTTTACCTCCAAACCTAAATCATAATTCAAAATATTAGATTAAAAATGATATAATCACACCATAAACCCACATCTCCCTGACTATTTGGAAATATTTTATCTTTTACAAAATTCCAATGGTTATTCCAACGTGCAATCATTTTGGACACTTGCATTCCAATGTTCACTCGTGGGTCCCTTATCACAACAATTTACTTCACCCTTTCACATCTCCTGCATAAACAACCTGGCAACCATAGCAGCGTGACCATACAAAGTAGTTGTACACACTGGCCAACAAAGAACCAGCCTTCTATCGGGCCTTTAATGCGCCCAATAACGGCCATCCACCATACATATCTATGCTATGCACTGCTAGAAATTGGTATCAGAGCCAGTAACGTCTGGTTCTAAAGGTTGGTACTCAAACATCTCTTTTATTTCTACAGAATGGATTCATTCAGAAAGTCTGTCTCATTCCGAGAGCTTGAAGAAGATTCTCTTCCAGAAAACAATATGCTTAAAGACATGTTTGAAAGTAATTCAAACAGAACTTTGAATTCTGTAGAGAAGACATATGAAGAAAGTCAGCCGTCTGCTAGATGGGCTCTCCCAGATATTACACCCTCAGAAGTTTATAGTGACTTAGCTCCGTTTCATTTAATTGCTGCCTCTAGGATCAGTATTAAAGAGTCAGTCAGTCAAGTAGAAGAAAATTCAGATAGTATACAAACTATCCCACTTCTCGATCCTAAATCTCTACAAGCAGAAGCAAAAAGATTGAAAACAAACTATGTACATCTTGGTTGCATTAGAGTCGGTATTAATCCTTTAGTCCACAAAGGGTTGAACACTTTTGTGCTTGCAACAGTCAGAGATCTGACACACAACAAATATACAGACTCTATCATTGGTGGAATTGTTGCTCCTTTGTCCGATGGCCCAGTCTACTTCGACTGTTATCCAAATTTCTCTGTGTATACTTTTGATGAAACTATCCAGGATATTTTACAATTGCAAATTCATACCACTGGATTTGATATGAAGAAGAAGAGAAATAACATAGCCATTCAGACAAAAGCCTGTCTCAGACACACCAACACTCTGTGGCCAGCCATCCGGCATACCCCCAGCCGAAATTCCAAGTCAAGTGTTGTTGTAAAGACGGATCCAAAGAATCAAAAAGTTGAACATCAATTGATAAAATGGGAAACTTTAGAATTCCCAAAACATTGGACTGTTAATCATTCCAGGCCTCAACTCCCAATGAATATTACTTCCGCCAATATCACAGAAAGTGCTTCTTGTGCAGTTATATCTTTTCCACGAAGATCGACTATTGATCGTCAAGGAATAGAAGCTGCCTGCAAAATGTCAAAATATTACAGAGATCCCTCTACTGTAGATACTGCTTGTTCATCATCCTCTTCTTGTCGTCACTCACAGCTTTTTGAACTCGCCCAACTTGTAAATTTTTCATCTTTAGAAGTAAAGTGTCCCGAATGTACAAACATCATCAATCTTTTGAGTTTAGCAGAACAGAATATCCATCTGCATCATAATCCCAGAACTGGCACTGCTCCACCATCTACCTCTGTTAGTACATGTCCAAATCCCAAGTGTTCTGATATTCCTTTTCCTCATGAGTCTGAAGCTGATAATGATCATGTCCTCATGATCCATTCAATTGAAGAAGAAGACCCTAGGTTGACTCAAATGATCTGTTACATGAGACCTGCAAAACCTAGGTATGGACTGGGAAAATTAGAAATGTCAGAGTTAATCCCTGAATGCAGATTCAAACAGCTCCCCTCTGACTATAAGAAACCTGCAGTCATGGAAATGCATAAATTCTTTGCATTAATGGATGGATGCCCAAAATCACAGATCAGCGCACAGTGGATGAAAGAAATGTTAAATTGGGATTTACTCACAAATCCCCAGGCAGATGAATTTGACCAAGGATACACTCCAAATCAGAAAAAGAAAATGGCTACAGATTGGAAAAGATACATGGAGAATAATAATGAATGGATATCCTTCTATTCATGGAAAGATAAGATAGCTCCTGTAAATGTCCTTACTGGTAGCTCTTCTAGCAGTGTTCCTGATAAACATGGGTGGACTGCACTTGATGGATCTATAGTGGAAACTTCCACTACCTTTCCCCCATATAAAGGGATAATTCTAGGAGAAAAATCCAATGCAGCCAAAGCCATTCCTCTTGTCCAGAAAGATGACAACGCCTTAGGAATCGATGGTAGGATTCAAAAGGCCAGTGAACAGATAAACTGGACAAATACTGCTTTAAAAGGTCTGGAAATGAACATTGCAAAATCAGATGAAGTAAAGAAACAGAGTGATGTTGTACAGTCTTCTTTTAATAGTGTAAATTCTTGTTTAAATAGCATTCAGTTTGATTCCAGCATGACTCGGTCATACACCAAAGAGTCATTAACAAAGCTTGAAGAATTGGGAGAAAATTTAGTTGGTCACATTGACATAACTAAGACAATCCTCACTGGCTTAAATGAAAAGTTTAATAAGATGCAGATCACAAAAGTAGAAAAGCCAGTCCTCAATTCATTTTTGGTTAAGAGAAATATCCAGATTGAACATTCAATAAAAAATGTGGAAAAATTCCCTTTATTGTTTCCCAAAGAAACCAAAGAAGGATCTGAAAAGATCACAATAGCTTCCTTATTCGAAGAACCAGAAGCTCAAATCCTCCCGATTTATGAGCCTCTTGAGCATAGACAACCTCTTGAGCATAGATATAACAGATACTCTGCACCTGATATAGAAGGAAAAGGGAAAATGCCTGAAGCACATACCTTTTTCCCTGATTCCCATAGAGAATGGAATATAGACAACATGAGTGTAGGCCAAATTCGTCAAATGATTGACATCATGTATACAGAATACAAAATCATGTGTTTAAGAGGAAAATCAGAAGTAGATGCTTGTAAAACTATCATTCAGTGTTTTACAGGGACTCTTCTCAGATGGTGGGAAGCAGAGTCATCTCCAAAGCTGATTGAGACCATGGGGGCTGAAGTCTTAAAAGATGAAAAGGGAGATGTAATTCACAACCAAGATGGCACTGTAACAAATAACATGATTGGTGCCTTGACATCAATGATTCTGGAGCATTGGTGTGGCTGTGAAGTTGAAATAGCAGACAAACATGAGGTTATCCTGATGAACCTCAAATGCCATAAAATGTCTCAATATGATGATTTTCATAGAGACTGGATGCAGCGGATCTATGAAGTAAAAGACTCCAAAAATCTTCTTTGGAAACAGGTATATCTTGCTGCTCTACCTTCCAGATTTGTTGACTATCTCAAAATGCAGGACATTTTCCAATTGCCTTATGAATCCCATACATGGGGAGAAATTTATTCCCTCATTACAAAGACTCTAGTTAGCCTTTGTACCAGTTCAAGAGTCAACAAATCCTTAGAGAAATTGTCTAAATTGCCAGATAGAAAATCTATCTGCAGTAAATATGGATTAACAGTTGATGATCCATTAGTCAAAAGAAGAAAGTCTAAGAAAAAGGCCAAAAGAGAATTTAAGGAGACTTTCTATAAGAATAAAAGGAATTATCCGAAAAGAAAAAGGAAATATCCCACCAGGGATAAATCCCCAAAAAAGAAAGGCTATTATCGGTACATTCCAAAAACTCATTATTATAATCCCTCTGATATTCATTTACACTCGTCCAAACAAGAAAAATGGAACAAAATAACATGTTGGGTATGTGGACAAACAGGACACACTGCTTCAAGATGTCCTCAGGGTGAAGAATCTAAATTAGAAAGAGGGAAAAAGATAGCTGAATATGCCAAGAAAGCTAAACAAGTCAAAAAGGAACATGCTAGTTCATTTTCCTGTCTCAGATGTAAGTCAAAGCTACATCCCATAGAACACTGTCCGAATTTTCATATTGCAGCTCAACACCAAATAGATGATTCATCTCTAGACTCTTTCAGTAGCACAGATGAGGAAATTCAAGTAAATGTGGGACAATTTAGTGATTCAGATACATCAGAATGTTCTTGTTCAGATTCTGATGAATGTGCATGCCATATTTTTTACAATGATTCCGAAGTTTCTGACAGCCCCAGCGAAGAAGGAGAAGAACAAAGAACAAGGCCTGTCAAAGAAAAAGTCCTTATGGCATCCACCGAAGAAGAAGCTGAGATGAAAATCTTAGCCCAGATCAGAAATATGGAAGAAGGGCCAATGAAAGATCGCCTGATCGAAGCTTTTACAGATCAGCTCAAATCCAAAGCTTCACGAGATTCAGGTAAGAAGCCTATATTTGTTGATGCTTCATATGAAAGAAATACTAAATCTTTTCAAAGGCATCATCAAAAGCCAGGGAAGATAAGATCCCTGACATTGGGTGAAGTGAGTGGTGAAATCCACCAGCTCAAATCGGAAATCTCTGCTATTAAAGCACAGATATCAGAATTACAGAAAGGAAAAAAGATCCAAACCGAAGAAGAAAAAGAAGATTGGGATTCAAAGCACAATGAGATCGAAATTGCAGAAGGAAGACCAGATCCACATTTTGGTTTTCAGGATATGCGATTATTTACTATTACATATCAACAACATCATGTAAAGGTAAAGATCTGTATCCAAGATTAGGTATATTTTATGACTGCATTATTGGATTCTGGTGCTGATATTAATATTCTGAACATTAAAAATATCCCAGCAAAATTTTGGGTTTCTGCAGAAAGGGAAGTGGTTGGATTAGGGAACAAAAAGCTCAAATATGAAATCCCTAGAGCTTCCTTATGTTTTGACACTCATTGTGTATACATGAAATTTGCTATTGCAGACATACCTGTTGATTGCATATTAGGTAATGTCTTTTTAGCTGCAGTAGAACCACATGGTTCTACAAGAGTAAAGGGAAATAAATCTGGTTATTTCATTTCTGTACCCACATCCAGGGGTACAAGAAAAAGAATTGAGCTCCCATATGTTTCCACTCCTCGGGTCTCCACAATGGTCCAAGCCATGCAAAAATTGGACAAAGCAGAATCTTTGTTAACAGATCTTAAAGATCTAAAAAATCAGCTGAGAATTGAAGATCAGCGAAAACAGCCACAAGTCCAGAACAGAATTCTAGAACTCAAAGAGAAATTGGCAAAGAAATGTTGTTCAGAAGAACCAAATGCCTTCTGGCATAGGAAGCAACATACAATCAGACTGCCATACAAAGAAGGTTACATAGGTAAGCCCCGCAAAAGCAGAGCAATACCTATGAGCAAAGAATATAGAACATTGTGTCAAAAGGAGATTCAGCAACTGCTTAACAGAGGCCTGATCAGAGAATCCAATAGTCCTTGGAATTGCTACGGATTCTATGTGAATAAAAGAGCAGAACAAATTAGAGGCATTCCCAGACTTGTCATAAACTACAAGCCTCTAAATTCAGTCTTAGCAGATGATACATATCCAATTCCACATAAAGGAGACTTAATCAGAAGAATTGCAGGAGCAAAGATATTTTCCAAGTTTGATTTAAAAGCTGGATTTTGGCAAGTTGCTATTTATGAGGAAGATAAATTTAAAACTGCTTTCAGTGTCCCTGCCGGACATTACGAGTGGAATGTCATGCCCTTCGGACTCAAAAATGCTCCATCTAAATTCCAGAAAGTTATGGATGACATCTTCAAACCATATTTTGATTGGATGCTTGTATATATATATGATGTTTTAATTTTTTCTAGAAATCTTGCTGACCATTTTAAACATGTAAATATTTTTATGAACTTAGTCCGAAGAAATGGTCTTGTACTTAGCAAGAAGAAGATGGAATTATTTCAGACTTCTGTTAAATTTTTGGGACATCAGATTGCTAACGGTCATATATCTCTACAACAGCATGCAATTGAGTTTGCAGACAAATTTCCAGATGTCTTAAAAGATAAGACACAGCTGCAGAGGTTCCTTGGATGTTTGAATTATGTGAGCAGTTTCTACCAAGACTGTGCTAGTGACAGAAAATTGCTCAATCCAAGAACTGGTAAAAATCCTCCCCCATGGATAGAAAAGCACACCAGAGCAGTACAGGAAATCAAGGCAAAGGTAAAATCATTGCCTATTCTATATATTGCAGATGATGAAGCCTTCAAGATTGTAGAATCTGACGCCAGCGACATAGGTTGGGGTGGAATTCTGAAACAAAGGATTGGTGAAGAAGAACAAGTGGTTCAGTTTGCCTCAGGAATCTGGAATCCAACTGAACAGAAATATTCTGTTATTGAAAGAGAGGTAAAAGCTGCTTGGAATTGTATTAGCAAATTTGCAGTTTATCTTATTAACAAATCATTTCTTCTCAGAACAGATGCCTCAGCCTTGAAGAAAGTCTTGTCGAAAGACATCAAGAAACCAGAAGAAGCAAAGTTTGCCAGATGGCAAGCATTATTTGCAAATTTTGATTTTTCTGTTGAGCACATTAAAGGAGAACAAAATTGCTTCCCTGATTTTCTCAGCCGAGAATATCTTGAAAAAGATATTGCACAAGTCATGATGATTGTCACTGAATGGGATCCAAGTCAGAAATGTGAAGTCCTGCGAACTATCCCAGATAATCAAGACTGGGAAACATATAAAAACAGCTGGAAGCCTACATGGCAGTTACGGAATACCAAAGTTCTGGACGCAGATCTCCAGCCTCATGCAGATCTTCAACATTATGTACCAGAAAGAAGGATATACCCAAAAGGTAGAAAATGGATCCATGACATGATATATACTAAAGCAAAGGCTGATGCAAGGACAACAAGACAGGCATTAGAATCAAATTTTCATGACATTGGACGGATTGGTCATCAAGGCGACAACAGTACTAGAATCTATGGGGCATACTTTTGTATTTATCGTACCAGAGATTTATGGGAAAATCTCTCACACATTCAACCAGGAGCAAGATGGCCAAGAAATGACCCAAAGATAATATTCCCAGATACAGTCTATAATTTCCAGGATTATAAAAAGTTATGGTGGGATTTTATGAATGTAGATGATAAGACAGATACCCACTATACAAAGTTAAAATTTAGCACAATGGCAGCCTCACAGAATAATCGACAATGTGAATGGTTCAGAAATTGGTGGACAGATTACGGCGTCAACAGAACAGCTATGGATCCTGTGTACCATGAAGGATTTCAGAGAAGACACTGTCAGAAGTGTTTTGATTATAATATTGGAGATTGCCATCATCGCATCTACAGCACAGTCAAAGAAATGACAGTCAAAGAATGGGACCCATTCCACATGACTAATTATGCTCTTCATGAGTATATGGTAGATCATTTAGAATGGTGCGTGCTAACCAAAGTGCAACATCAGATCATACTGGGAAAACCAATGATAGTCCGGCGAATATATACCAAGGCTTGTGATGACTTGCTTTACAAGAGGGAAAGATTCCCTGATTTTACCTTATTTTGAATAAGTACCAGTCACAAGGGCTTAATTGTGGCCAGTGTTCCCGTGGGTTTTACTGTTCAAAAGCCTCCACAGTGTAAATATTCCCTCATAGTCTTTTCTCGTGGGCTTTTTGTACAAAAGTATCCACTGTGTAACCCACTGTAGGCCTGGTTTTAGTACAAGAATCTTTTCTTTCAAAGATTTATCACATGCATTACCCGAAAGCAATAATTCGGCCTGGCCCGAATATTTGTGCGGACGTTGCTTTGATAAAAAGATTGAAATAAAATGATTCTTGAGGTCTTTTCGGTCAGAAGAACAGTAATGTTTGTCCCCCCTTCTATGGCTATATAAAGAAGGGTAAGGTTCATTGCAAAGGCATCGGGTCTTAGAATTATCAGGTCTTAGAATTATCGAGTCTTAGTCTTGTGTGTGTTTGAGTCAAGTATTCTCCTGCTCTGCATCTGCGGATATTCAATCCGATCTGCTTGCATCACGAGTAATCACTCAAAGTCCTTAGTTGGTTTGAGAAGCCTGCGTATCAGTGTGCTCGGCACTGGTAAGAACCTAAAGTGGCCAAACCATTAGAAGGGTCGAGTCTGGTGTGTAAAATCTGATTCTGATACAGAGCCTAGATCTTGCCAGAAGCCTCTGGTAGTAACTTGCTTATGATTAAGCTGTGAAAAGTCCAGAAAAAGCAAGACTAGTCTGTTTCTGGAAAGAATCAATCTCTGTAAAAGCTCTATGAGCATTCTGTAAGAAATTTTCATTCTGAAATAAAATGAGTATTCTATTTTCATCTCTGAGTACCTCTGTGCATCTATAAAGAATCCGCTGTGATAGTAGTTCTCTCTGAGCTTTCGTCCGAAGTTCGCAGGAAGTTCGCCAAAGGATCGAAGGGACGCCAAGACCGTGTAAGGCGAGGAAGCCGTTGTGAAGGTCGCTAGTGCGAGAAAGATCTGAGTAGGTTCACCACTGGTTCACCAGGAGTTGGCTATCAGAGAGAATTTACAGACACAGAGAAAGAGCAAGCTTGTGACAGAAGCCCCTGCATCTATAAACTAAAATGATGTTCATTCATTCATACATTTTCCACATGAAAATATACATAGTATAGTACACATGTAAATGTGCCCTATGAAATGGGTTTGAAAATATATAAAGTATATGGCCTTAGTTCCATTATGTTTATGTAAGTATTAGTAAAAAAAAAGTCCAATCCTAATACTACAATAAAAAAAATCAAATTCAAATTAATTATCATTATTTATAAAATAAACAAATACATAAATAAATGGTTTTTCTATACTTAATTACATATGAATTTATTAACCAAACTTGAGTTCAAACGAAAGATGTGTGGGATGGAGGTCGAACTTGAGTCCAAATAAAAAGTGTGTGATGGGGGTCTAACTGAAGTCCAAATGAAAGATGTGTGTGATGGTGTCTGATCAATCTGAGTTTGGTGTTTTGTGTTCATGTGCTTATAGCTCAATGATTTGCCCTGCATCAAAGAGCTTGCATCGAGATCGCCTCTGTAACCAGCATCCCACTCAAGCAACCACATTGTTGTGGCTTGGACACCATTCTGCATTTGGACTTGTGTACACGATGGTGAAGACAATTTTTAAGTAATCTATGAAGTAATTAGCACGCATGTAACTTGAAAAAAAAAATGAAATCTTAGGAGTAAAAAAGTTTACTTTAAGCACTGGTACATGTGGCTCTACATAGTGACTTTCCTCCATAAGACTGTGATGACGTGGAGGTGGAGGTGTCAAAGATTGCATGGAAACACGCACTGATGGAGTTTGATCTAGACGCTCAATTGATACCTTGGATGACTTCATAATCTCATCCATATAACCTTGTGTCTACATGTTATCATAACATTATTATTATAAATGCAAACCTGATACGCTTACTAATATAAATAATGTATAATTTGATGATAAGAGTCAAAAGAAACATATATATCTGTACCTCAATTGTGTGATGTTGGTTGTACATTTTCAAAATCTCATGGATGACATAATGACACATACATGCATATGCCAAAAGCTAGTCATGAGGTAGAGCCTCAAGCACTTCATCAACAACAAATATAGCTGGCAAGTCACAAGGCAATGGTGGTGGTCTGCTCATCTCTCCACACAATGCGACTTGCACACTAACCAATGTGGTATGCATGCTCTTTGTAATGGTATCCCTAGTCTCAATGTTGAGCTATGACAAAGCCTCTAGTTTAGTCAGAAATACCACGTTTTGAGACAATGTTGGCACCAATCTCGAATGTGGTGGTACATGCACAAGGTCCCTATAAGCCCCTGGACAATCATAGTTATGTTCCTTGTTAGTGTAATCTAGCCTCATATGCAACACGAAATCCTTGTAAATGTTGGGCAAAGTAAAGGGGGACCTAGTCCTGGTGGCAAAACTAGCCCAAGCTCCAATGAATCAATCGTAAACAAAAGGAGCCACATCAACATTCCTAAAATATTTGAATGGAATTACACTGTGATGTCTAGCATGGCCTAAAGGGATGTCAAATAACTCCCCATGCGCATCAATGGAAGCTTTCACCACCTCCCAATCGTTTTTTCCTCTAACATCCTGCCTCCTAGTCCTCTGCAAGGCATAAACATAATTTAACATATATAACTCACTAAACACGATAATATATACGTTAAATTCAAACACATAAATTGAAGACAATTTAAACATTAATAAAAGTTAAAGACAAACACATAAGTTAAAGAGGATTTAAAAATGCAAGGGATGTATTTATGTCAGGGTAAGTTGGACTTTGTGCATTATCATTGACATAGACGGATACACTGCCTCTAACACTCCTAGTCATGTCAACGCCGAGATCACCTAGTGAAACATAGCATCTGGTTGAGCTGTGAGATCTTTGACGAGCTCAACCATGTGTCATTGATATCCCCACACTCCGACGACTTGCCAATGGGAGTGGCATGGGAGAAGGCTCTACATAAATTTAGTTGAAAGAGGATTGATGGAAAAAGTAAAAAAAATTACAAGTTGATTCAAAAAAAAAAAAAAAACATATAATCATGTAATGCATAAAGATGTTAGGTTTTTGCAATCTAATACTAAGTATAACATGGAAAAATTGTAATGAGAAATTAAAATGTAGAATGCTAAGTCAAATGAAGCCATATATGAAAGTGCCAACACTTAAAATTACATTCAGTGGGCAAGGTTAATTACTTTGTACATAAATATCTAACTTTAACTAAGAAACATTAGAAACAGAGCATTTGAGAAAATATAATGCTAAGTTGATGAAGTAGTATAATAAAGAATAGACACTTCAAACTAAATTAAGTTTGCGGGGTAGGTTCCCTAGTCCATCATGATTTAAAATTAAAACTTATATAGGGATATATATACAAGAATAGAGTTTAGGAATAGAAGGCAAGAATAGTATAGAGGAATAGAAGCAACAAACTTTTATTTTAAGTACCTAAGAGCAATATAAACCATATATGCTTCCATCATAGATCTTTAGAATTGAAAAAAAAACTAACACATATAAATTAATCTAGGAAAAAAATTAACATATAAATAGAAATTTTAAATTGACTAAAGAATGTTGACAAGAAAATCATTTCTAAACTCAAGTAGAATCATCTAGTCTTCCCAAACTTTAGAGTCCATTTTTTAATAATTTATCAATCAAAGTATCGAATTCCATGTAAAGACAATTAAAAGAAGTGATAAAATCTAGTTTGACACATTTTCCCATTTCTAAATAATGCATTTTATTCATAGAGCATAAATATGTAAATATATGTAAAAATTTGAAATAAACCTATTGCAAAACTAATAAATTTTCATGTCAACCAAACATTGAAATAGATTTTAAGTTCTTATAACGTTTGACTTTGACATATGACATAGTAGGGGCAAGTACATGAAGACAATGTTTCTAAAACACACTACATATTGATTTGTTATCCAAGGGAAAATAAACAATAGATACTTTCTTAGTAAAATATACCTCCAATGGTCCCATGAAACCATATTTATTGGCATTAACTTCCTCACAATTATTAGCACTAATTACCTCATTACCATCTTAGGTTTTACATGCATTATGATAGTTAAAATTTTGGACCTAGTATGGATTTACTCCACATTGTCAATGTCATCTCAAAAACACATATCAAGCATTGTCATTTCTAGTTATAGCTAAATTATGCATATTTTCATTTGTTCAAAAAACACATGCATGTTATGGATAAAATTTTCTCATGTTATCCATAATGCATTTTCCTTTTTCTCTATGGTTGGGGAAAAAGAAGATTTTAGCTATGATAAGTAATAATATTGGATCTTTTTACAGGGGAGGAACATTTTAGACGCGGTTGCTACAACTCAAGGAGGTCTTTTTGCCATCCATGCTAAAAAAAGTGACGCTGTCATTCTAAAAATCAACCTCTGTAAAGCTTATGATTGCATGGATTGGGCATTCATAAGATGTTTGCTAGCAAAGGTTGGATTAAGAGCAAACATGATCAACTGGGTCATGGCTTGCGTAGAAAAGGTAAATTATGTAGTCATTGTCAATGGGATTCCATCTGCTTTCTTCCTAGCATCTAGAGGTCTCCGCCAGGGTTGCCCCCTATCCCCTCTTTTATTCATTTTGGCCATGAATTCCCTCAATTTTCATATCAACAAGGTTGTTGAAGAAAACAGGTGCTTCCCGTTGAAAATATGCAGGAACATTTCTATCTCGCACAATCTTTTCGTCGATGATGTTATTTTATTCGGCATTTTATGCAGACTAACATGGTTGTGTTATTATGAAATTCTTCAAAATTTCCAAAAGGCATCTGGCTTACAGATAAATAGCTCGAACTCTGTTATTCAGGAAGCGCTGGCCTGGTTATCTGATCTTTTTGGGTTTGAAGTGCAGTCCATCAGTATGGGAATCAAGTACCTGGGTTTTATGTTAAAAGCAAATAGTTACTCAAAGTCAGATTGGCTGTGGATACCTGAGAGATACTTCAAGAAGATATCAGCGTGGGAGTACAGAAGCCTTTCTTTGGCAGGGAGAGTTGTATTGGCACAATCTGTTCTAAATCAGTTGGCAGTTTACTCGGCACCTCTGTTTTTCCTCCCTGCAAGCATCATCCAATCAATTAACAAACTCACCGCAAATTTTATCTCGGGTGGTCAGGTAGGGAAAAGGAAATATCACCTCTCAAAGCTTTCTTATATATCTGCTCCAAAAAGCATGGGTGGCTGGGGTCTGTTAGACCTGAGGTCTTTTGGGAAGGCCCTTCTTTGCAAGTCTTTGTGGAGAGGGATATATGAGAAAGGTTTTTGGAGCAGCATTATACAGGAAAAGTATCTGGGCAGAAAGAACTTATCCTTTTGGTTCAGAAAAGGAAGGATAGGATCCTCACACGGATCTTCAATTTGGTTGAGCCTCCGCAAAATAGAAAGAATGTCCTTGAAGAATCTAATATGGCGCTTTCAATCTCGGAAAAGGATTCTGATAGGAAAAGACAATTTTCTGAGTGGCACAGAGGAGATCAGCGATCCTGAATCCTTATTGATTTTTCTACATAGGAAAGGCATTTTCTTCTGGGATGGCCTGATTGCAAGATGGCAAGGCCCAATCCCTATCTGGGGTGACGCTGAAAGTTTGCATATGCCTGCTGAAATTGCCATGTCATGGGATCATATCAGGTCAAGACTCAGGAACTGTGGCATTTTTCGCTCGTCAGAGCATGACTGTCTTATATGGCGAAACTCAAATGGGGTTGGTTCCATCAGGGTAAGACATATATCTGAATTTGATTAGTGATAGACAGTATTCATGTGACTCTTCCTTCCCATGTATTTTCTGGAAATCTGGGTGTTCACCAAAAATGGTCTTTTTTGCATGTCTGTCCTAGCATAATTAGAATCTTTCATGGGAGAATTTAAAAAAGCGTGGATGGAAGGGTCCGAGTATTTGCCCCATTTGCAGATCTGTCGACGAAGAAAACTTTCACTTATTTCTAAATTGCAAGGGCTCTCGTCAAATATGGCTGCTCTTGGAGAATTATTTTGGGATCCAGCACATGTCTCATACTTCGATTATGGAAGCATTTATATGGTGTAGCAAACAAAGTGCCTCATGGAGATCAATATTTATCATTACATTCTGGTGTATTTGGAAGTGGCGGAATAACTATATCTTCAATGGCAAAAGAATTCCGATGACGGAAATTTTCTCCTCCATAAATGCTCTCTATGAGGAAATTTCACATTCCTCTCCCAAGAAGAAGGCGCTGTATGGTAAAAATCTCCCACGGGTGTCTTCTTCTCTGCCTAGAGCGTTTTTCGATGGTGCTTAACAGAATGGTTTTTGTGGTTGTGGTTTTCTTATATTTTAGCAAACGAAGACAGTGTTTTCTCTATTCATTGGAATGGGGGGAGGGGTACTAATACGCTGGCTGAGGCAATGGCTCTCGCAGGTCTCATGAGTTTCTGTCTCTTTTTAAATCTTCAAGATGTTTCTCTTTTTGGAGACTCAAAAGTTTTGGTGGATTATGTTGCTGGGAAAAATACCATCTCCAGGCCTCATCTCGTGGGGTGGTTAGATCGGATCAGGTTCTTTTGGAACTCCTTAAAAGGTGGCTCAGTAAATTTCATCTGCATGGAACAAAATCAAATGGCTGACTCCTTATCAAAAAAAGGTTTTCAAGCTGCTCCGGGGTTGTGGCATCTTCAGGTTTCCACTGATGGAAAAACCTTTTCCATACAGGAATTTTTCCCTCCCAATTTCTAGTTTTTCTTTCATAGTTCTCTCTGTCTTTACTTCTTTGCTATATAAGATGCTGGCTTCTATGTTCTATGTGTTTTGGTTGAACATGCTTCATCTCAATCTCTCGGCGCACTTCGGATTACATATAGTTTCTCGTCTTTGCACGCTGAGGGCCATTATACTGATCCTGGTTTTTGTTTATGGTCTCATTTCGGCGCTTGTTTTTTCTTTTTGCTCTATCGTCATGGTTGTCACAACCCTGATTCAAGATATGGCTTTACTGATGTTTCAGTGTCAGATCTTTGGAACATATGCTATGTTTCGACTGAATGTACATTTGTACTCCTTTATATTTCTTATATAAATACAATTATACTTTTTCTGTCCCGGAGAAAGAATTTTAATTAAAAATAATAATAATAATAATAATAATAATAATAATATCAGATGGATGATCGATTTATTAATTGATGGAATATGTCAGTTTATTTTAGGTGCTCCATATGCCATATGTATGGTCGTCGTAGTAGAATGTACCCAAAGGAATTGCTTGCTAGTGAAGACATTGTGAAAGAGAGAATAGTAGCTAACAAACATGAACACCTTTTGGAAAAGGTGGTATAAGGAACAATGGACAATAAAACCTTTTTAAAGGTAGGCTAATTTCTAATAAACCTACTTCTAATATTGTTGGTAATATTTTACAAACAAAAAAATAGAGTTAAAGGGTTCTTCCTATAATGAGATAAAAAAAAATGGAGAGGAGTTAGGATTTGATATATTACAAAAATTATTAAAATATAATATATAATTAAATGTTATCTTTTATTTTATTTTTACATTATTTTTTGTGTAAATCAGACTAATTCTATTATAATTCAAAAAGATTATAGCGAGTTACATCCGCCACCTTGAGTTGGCTACTTGAGCAGTTTAACATTCTGAGACTGAGACTGAGCCTGAGAGAAAAAGGACCTATGAAGCTGTCCGCTGACTAGAGCCATCCAAAACTGAACCCCAGACTAGAACCATTCAAAACTGAACCTTCCACTCCCTGCCATGGTGAGGGAGGAGTTTACAGACCCAAACATGACCGACATAGATTGACATTATAGACGCAGACTTTAAAATCGACATTCCAAGCCCTGTGGGGTGCGACCCAACACCAAACGCAAACTGACTCTCATGACTAACTATTGCAGCGACAACGACAACCAAAAACTGAAACAAGAGAATCCATACCACCCCGAACGACCAAGCCGCTTGCCTAGGTGCATGGATTTGGTGGCTCCTCCACCGCTGGACTGATAAATGCACCTGGTTGCTCCTCCACCACTGTGCATCCATAGGAGTCTGAGGCACTCGAGTCTGTGTATGGCGCGTCGTCTTTCGCAGGCTCGCTTGGTCCAGCTCTATCTCCCGCCACCGCACCCGTGGCTTCCAAAGGCTGTAGTCGCTGACCCTGAACAGGCGAGGGTGGCCGTGGCGCTACGGGGGCTTCTGGTCGGTCGGCATGATCGCATTTTTCGATGCGCACTGAGACATAGTAGACCGCATTGTCCAGCAGACAAGGGATCCTGAAGCGGGTTGCCGGATGCCCCCCGAACGGACACACCATGGCTCTTCCCCTTCCCCTTCCTCGTCCGCGCACTCGGCGAGCTCCGGGTGAGCTGATTTCCTCCGAGGATGCTGAGGAGCGTGGCGATGAGGCCCGCCCTTTGGCACCGCCTCTTGAGCCTCCCCGTCTGCAGGCGCCACGTTGCCGCTCACGTGGCATCCTGTGGACAACACAGAACCAATTCTACCCAGAGGTTGCGAGTGCTGTGCACCACTGAGGATGCTGAACCCGTGCAACAGCTTACACACCAAATTCAAAACAGGAAATGGAGTACAAGTATGAACAGCCGTGCTTACCACCCCGGTCGAGAGCTGAGCCTGTTCAGGAGCTGCGTGGAGTGAACTGCTTCCTGAGGGCCGAGCCGACCAGAACCAAAGGACCAAATTTCGAACCAGGACACAAAGGAATTGAGACGCCGCGACACTCAAAGCTTCTGGAGGTCGAGGGCGCTCGTAAACCAAGCTGCTACCGGACAGAATGACAGACCATGCTTCTACCCACAACACAGAGCCACGAATTCTCTGCGAATCCAGGCTTAAAACTAGGGCCTCCAAAACCGAGGGCCGAGGTCTGTGCTTGGGCTCATGCACCTGCGGTGCAAACATCCAAGAGCCGGGCACCCCACTCACCAGCGTGACCAGACAAAACTTTCTGCAGACAGAGCTTCGCTCTCCTTCTCGCCGAACCCCTCTCATCGTCGATCTGAGGCAACTGACCGATATACCCCTGCACCCGGTTATTCTCCCTCCTCCTCCATTAATGTTGGCCGGACCGAATGAATGCCTTCTCGAGGCTTCGGGCCACTTGGCTTGGGCTGGCGGCCACTTGGCATTTAATGAGGCCGCCTCCTCCATTAAAGCTTTACATAACACCCGCATCCGGGGTTTATTTTTACATTATTAAATTAATAAAGGAATTTCAATTTTTTTTTTAATATTATGGTACTTTTTCTTTGAAATAATTTGATTAAATACAATAATTTTATATAAATTGAAATTAAAATATATTGAAAAATTTAAAATTGATATTAGAAAATAAATTATTAAAAAAACAATATCATATTTTATTAACCTTTACATAAATATATAACACCCACAAGTACAACCATTATATATTTTAAAAATGAACAAGATTTTAAACACTTAAAATTATAAATATTATTAAAATTTAAAAAAAAATAATTATTTTATTAAATTTTTTACATAGTTATATTTAAATAAAAGATAATTTAATTTATGGACAATTTCCTAAACCTTGTTTTTCATGGCACTTATTATCAATATCATTGTCATAGACATTAATTTAATATTTTTTAAATAAATGTAGAGTTTGTTCTAGATTCAAATTTTATACATTGTCATAGAAATTAATGTAATATTTTTTAAATCAAAGTAGAGTTTTCCCTAGATTCAAATTTTATTCATCTCATTATTTTTTAAGTTATTTATACTTTTTTGGCAACCATGTTTTCTACCTACCTTCTACATATATGCATTTACTACTTATAGCTGGAATTTCTTTTCCAATGGTGCATAACACATTGTTATTTTTAATTATGCTACCTTGACATACAAATGAATGTAATATTCTTCATCATCAACATATTGATGTTGTTTTTTCAAACAAACAGATCTGATATTCATCAATGTTGACATATTTTCAATATCTAACCTTTGATAATAAATGTCACACATTAAGAAGTGTTATAACCATAGTACGGAAGGTGTAGGCATAATTTGGTCACAACCATTGCGATAAACCTTGTCAGTGCCACATGTCTAACACGCCTTAACTCAAATGTATGCTTTGGGAGTGTGACAAGTTGCATCTATAATGCTCCTAGTAAATTGTAAATATTTTATTTATTTTTCTGTTGAATTTACTTTTATGGACTATGGGCCCAACCCAAGTATGAAGATATGATATACATAAATGTTTTTATAATTTTACATTTATA
The DNA here is from genome assembly GCA_000404065.3 of Pinus taeda. Lineage (NCBI taxonomy): Eukaryota > Viridiplantae > Streptophyta > Pinopsida > Pinales > Pinaceae > Pinus > Pinus taeda. The sequence continues at coordinate 21,768 of APFE030802567.1, forward strand.
AAAATGTTGCATTTGGTCATGGATGTAAATTACAATGGGAAAATACACTAAAATGAATTTCACATTCCAAACACTTAAGAGCGTTGTTTGGAAAGGCCCAAGAAGGAATATCGACAGAGTTAGTTTCCTATCTAAATTACATTCCCTAGAGATATTATCTATGTTGGGAAAAAAGGTTGGCAAAGAGCGTGAGGGGAAAAGTTGAGGCAACCTTGTGGTTTTGGAGTCTTGCTAAAGGAGGCCCAAAAAAGATAAAATAGTTGTTGAGCTTAAAATATATTTAGAATATGACATTGTTTGAGGAAGGAATGATATTGCTAGGAAGAATCCTATGATAGACCCAATGTGTTCTCTATCAAGAAAAATTGTTGTCGTTGTGAAATTGGCTCGGAGAGATCCCTAGTAGAGGGAACCCATTTTCATTGTTTGAGTGGAGCATTCTTTTGCCCATTGTAATTTTCAATGATAGGGCACATTGATTAAACAATTAAGTAGTGCATCAAAATAATTTTCTTTTGTACTACGTGATAAAAATTGATTTTCATGTTTTTTGTGTTGTAATATTGTTACGTTAATTGTTGGGATGAGCTAAGTTAGTTACCCAAATGACAATGGACCAGTTTGAAAACTATCAACATGTATGAGTAACAATCATGAACACCTTCAAATGCATCTAGATGAAATACGGAAGGCCCCAATGATAGACCTCATCAAGTCCTCCATACGCTCAATGGCAAAGCGCGTGAGAGGGGAAAAGTTGAGGCAACCTTGTGGTTTTGGAGTCTTGCTAGAGGAGGCCCAAGAAAGATAAAATAGTTGTTGAGCTTAAAACATCTTAGAATATGACATTGTTTGAGGAAAGAGTGACATTGCCAAGAAGAATCCTATGATAGACAGTGTGTGGTCTCTATCAAGAAAAAATCTTGTTGCTTGTGAAATTGGCTCAAGGATATCCCCGATAGAGGGAATCCATTTTCATTGTTTGGGTAGAGCATTCTTTTGCCCATTGTCATTTTCAATGATAAGGAAAGTTGATTAAACAAATAAGTAATGCATCAAAATAATTTTCTTTTGTACCATGTGATAAAATTTGATTTTCATGTTTTTTTTGTGTTGTAATATTGTTACGTTAATTGTTGGGATGGGCTAGGTTAGTTACCCAAATGCCAATGGACAAGTTTGAAAACTATCAACACGTATGAGCAACAATCATGAACACCTTCAAATGCATCTCGATGAAATATGGAAGGTCCCAGTAATATACATAATCCAGTCCACGTTATTCTAAAAGATGAGTGCAAAAATTTACCCTGTAAACCTCTAAGATTTACCCTTCATACTAAACCATTAAGAATTGATATGGTTGTATTAGAGAATGAAAAGTTCAAAATTGTTTCAATTTCTAAAATTTACATAGCAAAACTATTTCGAAGAAAGGGTTACCCTGACAAAAGGAAAAAAAATATAACTTCTAAAAATTTTCCATGCAACCAAATAATAGCATTGAGAGCTAAACACCACCCTATTCAAGTTAACTTAGAAAGGTGAGCATTAAAAAAAAGGCAATTGAGGAATCTTGTGAACAAGTCTGCAATAGTAGTAATCTATTTCCTTCATAAAGGGAATGAGAATTTGAATACACAAAAGTAACCATGAATAGTCAATCCATATTTATGTACACGTACACAACATACAAATATGAAAGTTATGCAATATTTGGGAGATTCATGGCAATAAATATATACATTATAGAATCCCACGATATGGGGTGTGTTGGCCACTGACTATATTTTGAGTTAAAATATTACAACATCTTCAACCAAATTTTCAACAATTCAGTCCCAAAGTTAAATAACCTATCGAAACCCTAAATATAAAAACTTAACCACCCATGAATTGAATTTTGGGTTGTGAATATAAAATCTTGAGACAGAGAAACATGAAACCCCATAAGCCAAGTTTCCTCCACTACTCTATGTAAATCTACTTAATGAATTTGTAACAATTAATTAAGAAAAATTATATGGGTAGACATATATGGAGAGTTTTAAGAGATTCTTCTTTCAAGAGTTGATAAGGTCAACAAACTAGGAAAAAAGTTTGAAATTCTAAGGATCACATCAATTATGACTTTGTCTTTTTCTAAAATATTTTGGTTTCAACTCAAGATCTATCTTCTACATCTATTTGCTTGACATAAGGTCAAATTGCAAGTGGCATAACTTTACTTACTAACTTCATTTGAGGTCTTTTATGCACCCTTGTAAAGTTATTTGAGCATAGAATAACATTGCAAATGGTCTAGTTCAAGAAAAGAGTTTTTAGACCCAAAAAAACTTCATTAAATTCCTCAAACTATCTCTCAAAGGTTTTACACTTCAATTCACCATATGGGACCCTCTAGTAAAAATAGCCCTATGAGTTGATTCCTTGTTTGTTTTCACTTTGAAAGCTTCAAAATGGATGAAAATTTCACCACTAGGACCATCTAATAAGAATGGCCATGTGAGTTGATTCTTTGTGGAAGTCTCTATTTAGTGTGGAAGTCCCTACTTGCAAGTTCTACGAGTGTACTCCTTCCTCTATTCAAAGGGAATTGGGAATTTTAGACAATTTTTAGGCCTTACTGGACAATTTAAAAAACACTTGCAAACAAACATTTTATTTCTTTAAATAGTATAAACCAAACATATTCTCACCATTAATTAGAAATTAGTAGATAAAAGTTTATTATAAATTAAATATTATTTACATTAAAAAAAAAATATTTACATTAATAAATAAATATTGCTACTATTAACTAAAATTATGGTTGTTAACTAGAATTATGATTCTACATAATAGTTATCTTTTCCACATAGTTCAAGCCTCTACTAATAACATAATGAACTATAATGCATTTCCCCAACTTCAAATCTCCACTATTAACATAATGAACTATAGTGACTTGATAAATCATGTTGTAATCACACACTCAGTATGATGCTTTTATAAATATTATTTTATTGCTTAAAACCTTTTGAGTATACCTAAGAGTCTTCCAAATCAACTAGTACTACATTATTCCAAACTATAGCTAATACTACATTATCACCGAGAAAAAAATTATATATATGTATAACCATTCATTTTGAAAAAAAAAATATAAAACAAAATCAGAATTTTACATACAAAATTTCATTTATTTTTTATGGTAATAAATTTTAAAAAAATTTATTAATTTAAATTAAAAAAATATTAAAGTAACTATAGATAAGTCTTTCTAAAAAAATAATAGCTTTTACCAAATCATGCCTTAAACATAATTAACCAAAATAAACACATTTTAAACCATTATTAATTATTACTATATAAAAAACTATTAGAGTTAAATTTCTTTCAAATTCATTTTGAAAAAATATTTTAATTTTAAAAAAATAAATATAAATAAAATTCATAACAAAAATAAAAACATTAAAAACAATATTCATACTCATAAAAATCTTAACCTTCAAAAAAAAAAAAAAAAAAAAATTAAAAAGTAGTCGCTAATTTCAAATGATTTTGGCAACTTAAATATCCTTAGATTGAAGTTTCAAGTTTCTCTCAAGCTATAGATGAAGCCTACATAAACACAAAACATGATTTTGGCAACTTAAATATCCTTAGATTGAAGTTTCAAGTTTCTCTCAAGCTATAAATAAAACCTTTGGCAACTTAAATATCCTTAGATTGAAGTTTCAAGTTTCTCTCAAGCTATAGATGAAGCCTACATAAACACAAAACATGATTTTAGCAACTTAAATATCCTTAGATTGAAGTTTCAAGTTTCTCTCAAGCTATAGATAAAACCTAAATACACACAAAACACTTGACATACATATATATATATAATCAAAACCAAATAAACACAAAACACTTGACAAATATATATATATATAATCAAAAGACCATTTTAGACTTAAACTTCTTCCACCATTTACCCATATACAAATCATGATCATTGAGAATAATATTAAATTGTGAATGAAAACAAAAGCTCATTTCTAAACCCAAACTTCTTACATTCTCCTACATACCATGACCCAGGACTAGAATAAGAGTTTTGCAAACATTCAATAAAAAGGTATTTTTTTAAATAAGAATAAAAATGATTATCCTTCTTAAAATAATAATAATAATTATTTTACCTATTAAAACCAATGAAAAAAGTATTTATAAGAAAAAATGATAATCCTTTTTAAAATAATAATAATAAATGATTTTACCTATTTAAACCAAAAGAAAATATTTTTTACCTATTTAACCAATAGAAAGCTAGATAAATTAAATAATAAATTAATATAATAATTATTTCTTAAAAATAAATAAATAACATAAAATAATATAAAAAAGATAAATATAATAATATTAGAAAGATAGATGAATAAAAAAAATGCTAAGAAAATAGTGTCTTCGAATGGAAAATATAAAAAAGATTATTAACCCTTAAAAGTTTTTATACAAAATAGAATAACATTTTTTATCAAATAAATTAATGATTATCAAAATAAATAAATTTTTTTATCAAATAATATATATAATCATTATATGCCAAAAAAATCATCCATATAGTTGAATTCTATAAAAATATGCTAAGAAAATAGATTCCACAGATTACATCTTCGAGCTTTAAACAAATACATAATTTTTATCAACTATATTATAATCATTATAATACCCCCAAAAAATCATCATATAATTGAATTTCTCCATCAGACTATATATATAATCTTAATATAGCCAAAAAAATCATCCATATAATTGAATTCTAGACAGATCATTCTCTCCTTTATTTATATATATCATCACAACATATTTACCAAATAATGTGGATTTTGATTCTCTCAATTCAGCTAAAAAAATATTTGATATAAATTTCTTCGCAACATAATTAATAATAATATTTGATTTTCTGTGTCGCCAATATTATGATTTTGATTGTGTCACCAACATAATTGATAATTTACCAAATAATGTAATTTTGATTCTCCGGTCACCAACATAATTGTTAATTTACCACACAAATGATAATTTAACAAATAATATGTGATTATGATACGCTCTATCACAAACTCCCAATGCATGCTGCCCAGCAGCATAAAAATGATGAATACTTCTATTACTAATAGTAGAACACATGCATAGAGATGATGAATAGTTCTATTTTCTTCCCGGAAAAAGAAAAAACTACCTTGAATATTTCTATTTTCTTCCCCAAAAAGAAAAAACTACCTCGTTTTCTATTGAAATAAGAACCAGAAGCATAAACAGAGAGACTTGTGTATAATAAAAACGCATCCCAAATACGAGCATTAAGGGGAATTAAACCCAAAAAGGAAACTACATAACATCCAGAAATATAGAAACTTGAAAGAAGAAACTATAGATGATGTGCCCAAAAAAGAAAACCAGCAAAAACTAAATAAGAACTCGTCCAAGCATTAAGGAGCAATATCATTACTAGTGCAGAAAGGGATGAACAATTGCAGATTAAAATCCCTGTTCATTGAAATACATGGAATGTTTTGTTTAAGAAGGTCAAACATGTGTTAGTACATTACAATGCATGTTTTCATAAACATATTAGATTGCATGTTTGCATTAAAAAAAATATCAAACAAGCAACAGTAAATACATTATATTGCAAGTTTTCTTTAAACAGATATCAGTGAACACATTGCAAAATGTCAGCAAGTATAAATATACCACTATCAAAAATAAGACATCAACCAACGAACCATGTCTCTCAGTAACTTAAAAAACCAGGCATCAATCAATGATGCCCTCTCAGTAACTTAAAAAAACCACAAAGCAATGAAGCAGACATAAACCAAAGCAAACCAATGAGGCCTCTCAAAACCTTCCAAGTATCAGCTACAAACAAATGCAAGTCCATGTACATTACTTTATTCTTTCATTGTTCTTGCTTCTGGGGATGCACCATACTGTAAATCTATAAACCTCTGGGTTTAGGAATATGCGCCATGCTGTCTTATTCCATGCCTCTCTCAGGTTCTTTGTATTTTGTTGTCCTAGTGTTTCCAGGTAAACAGGTCCTCAAAAATTTAAAATTACCTGTATTGTATTGCAATAACTTCCAATTGATAAGGAATCGTTACCCAAATCTTGGATTTAACTAAAAACAGTTACCCACAAATTCAGTACCAAAATGACAAAACAACAAAAAAATCAAATGCTAATTGTTGCTATATTTCTCACCAGCGATATGCCCAAAAACTGAAATCATTTGGGGGTGTCAGGGGCTTCAGAGGTCGCCAATTCCAACTCCAACTCCAGTACTTCCAAAAATTTAGCATGTGCCTCCCTTTCAAGCTTTTTCTGCTCTTCCCATTCATCTTGCAGCATTTGAGATCTTGGAGCAACCGCCATGGGACGCTCCCACTTCCCACCAAGATTTTCGTTTATGGATGCAAACCTCTTGTAAACTTTTACGATCGTCCGGACTCGGAGGTTATAAGTGTTCACAATGTTTCGAATACTGCAAAAGAAATCATTCATCATCGCCCTAACTTCCTCTGTTGCATCAGAGCGGCCAGACGAATAGGGTCCGGAGGTGTAAACAGATTCCTGTGTCTTCTTTCTTTTGGTGGGTGGGTCGGAGGCAGCCGTATCTGGGCTTAGGCCTCTCTTCTCAAGCTTCCTAGACATTTTGTTGTCTGAATTTACTCGGGCAGTTAGCCTGTGCTGGTCGCAGGTAAGTGATAGCCTGTGGAGGGTGTGATGGCAACAGTTCTAAGGAATATTGAGGGTCTGATAGCAACAGTTCTGAGGAGGAAGATTGGTAGTGTTGGACGAAGAGGGCTGCAAATCTTTAGGAATTATTTCCTTAACTGCCACGAAATTTGTAAATTAAATGTTCCAGGCATACATCAAAGCAATTACAGAAAATTCAAATGCTAAATTCACATATAGAAGCGATGTTACCTGATCAGATGCATGTACCGGAACCATGCAGATCATTTGATGGCGAGCTGGCCGATTTGTGTGATTGCGACCACTAAATCCTTCGCTACCTTGCACATAATTTGATGGCAGAGCGGCCAAATTGTGGTGTGATTGTGACCATTAAATGCTTTGCATACATCCACATTAATTTTTTGATAAATGCAAATCGAAAATTGATGAATGCAATTGCTGGCCAATTCCTCTGTTACCACTTCGAAATGCCATAAATGCAAATTAGTGGAAGGGAGGACAGTTGTCTTTATTTCAAAGAAATCAGTTGAGAGACACCCATGATCTCTAACGATTATCATGGTGTGGAGCAGGTCCATACCTGCACGATTCAATTAAGGGAGGCGTGGGAAATAAGTTTTTTATTCTTTCTATGATGCTTTTTGGTTTTATAAAAAAGATCGTGCAATCTACAGTGTTCTGCAATTTTTTTGGGGCCAAAAGTTTTTTTTCCAAAAAAATATTGATTATTCAACGAATTTGGTTATGAGAGTGATTGAATTATTAAATATATATTTTTACATTTAAAATTTTCAATTTTAATAATTATAATTTAAATTTTCCAAAATTTACACCAAATTTTAACATAAATTAGGTCAAAATTTTCACTATTTTATAATCAAATTTATAACCTCTTTAAACTGCCTTCTTTTAATCGCTTGCATTTCAACGGTCCGAAATTCTAGTTATAGTTTCTACAAAATTCCTAGGCTATTATATAATGGTGGTGCAAATATAAACATACATTTATAATGTATAATGCTATTCCCACACTTAATCATGCTAAGTGCATGATGTGATGGTGGGAGATGATATGATGGTGGGAGCTGTTGGTTGCCACCCTCCCCACCAGGTTTCGATTCCGCTGCATGTTTTTGTCGTAATATGTGGCTTTTCACCGGGGGCTATTCCTGCGTGAAGGAAAAATTTATTTATATTACATTTTTAAAAATTATTTAGCAATAATCTTTTTCAAATATTTAATTTTTTTGTGCAATTCACTTAAAATCATAATCTTTTTGAACTATTTGTTAGGTGCATATTTCATATATTGTTATAAATAGCAATAATGGTATTATAGCATAATTAATGAAGGAGGTAAGTTTCCAAATTAATCCAATTCACTTAAAATCATAATCTTTTTGAACTATTTGTTAGGTGCATATTTCATATATTGTTTTCAGAAGAAAAAAAGCAATATATGTATTATATTATATTGAGAAAATATATATAACAGATGTTGGGTATGACATTCTCAAAAGAGTGTAGCATGAGTACCATATTGGCATATAGATGCATATGTGTCCAGGTATAAAACAAAAAATACACATGATTAAAAAAAATCAGATGTGTTTTGTATGGATATATAGGCCTTGGAGAGCATGATGCATATAAAGGAGACATCATGGGGAACCATATATCGAGTGCCATAGGGACATGATGCTGTCGATGATGAAAATTGGAGGCACAAATTGATTTCTGAAAATGATGTCATTCCTCCACTTCCATACCATCCATAGATAATAGCAATAATGGTATTATAGCATAATTAATGAAGGAGGTAAGTTTCCAAATTAATCTAGAGACTTTGTCTCTCTAGTGTTGAATATGATGAGTATTTATGGGTATTAACATAGAACCATGTGTGAGGTAGTTCATATTTTAGAATGGGTTGTATTTAGGGATTGATTGGTATAATAATTAAGTGCAGTGTTTAATTAGATTAAGAAGATTGGTTTAATGAAATGCGGTGGTATAGGATGGATATGCAATGTAAGTTGTAATGTAAGTTGTAATGATATTTGTTGAATTATTTAGTAAATTTGTGCAAGTCATTTCACTTTATTATGATTCATTTTCTAATTGGCATAATAATTACACTAAAAAAATAATAATAATTAATTTTCGATACGTGGGCTCTCCCAAAGCAATAAGAAGATAGACATTTGGCATCACTTCATGGTCCATTATTTCATGTGAGCATATTTGGTGTAAAGGAGTAACATATAAGATATTTGTGGTTACATATGTGTTTTAAAGGCCTTGTTTTTACTCGGGGCGCTAGTTATGTGGATGATAATTTTAATTTGATAACTACAATATACATGGGCTTATTGTGGACAAATTTGTATTGCATAGATATGATAGCAATTTCTTGATCAGTTTCATTTATTTCCAATTTTCATTTGAAAAAGATAATGAATGCAAAAAAAAACAAACAAATTACCTTGCAAACCAATTATTCTCTCAAACGAATCAAAATGGCTCTTAAATGCATGGTTGTGAATATGGAGAAAAATATATAATGAAGCCCAAGTGCATAAATGACAATTGTTTTAATAAAAAGTCCTGAAGGCATGAATAGTATGAAGTTCAAGTGCCAAAGGTTTTGTTCCACAATTAGTTATGAAATATCATTTGACATTATCGTATCATAGTAAAGCTACAAGCACTAGCACATGATTTGGCATCGTTGTCAAAGAGATATATCATAAGCTCAAGTATCAATGATAAAATACATGGTTCAAACGAGGCATTCAGGGTATATTACACACCTTCATGTTTGTTACAACTTACCCACACTTATATAAACACAACCTTGTGAATCATATAAGAAACATGATACATCATTCCCATGATATAATGTATAATTCTAAGCGAAATATTGCAAATAAGGTGGTAAGTGTGGTTTTTTTTCAATATAATGTGTGATTCATGCATGGGATGCCAAGGCACATTCTCAGACTCCTAACTACATAAGGTTAGATGGCAAGGAGGCTGAAAACTGACATCACTCTACGTTTCCAAATTTGGACTTGTTCCCAATTAGAAATTCCATTGAAACCCTAGTTCAAAGCTTTGAATCGTTGGGAGTAACCATTGATAACCACCATCAAACTCCACTAGCACCATATAAGTGATTATTCTCAGGTATAGGGAAATTCTTCGTTTAGAAAGTCATAGATATGTGATTTCTTTCAACAAATGTCGCCTATGTTTCAGTTAGTTTGCATGCTTGCAGTGGGTTAATCCCATTTTCATTTTATTTCCCCTATTTCGTTTCCTTGTGATTACATTTTTGTCATGCATGCAAAAGGAAATAGTTATGGTTACACCCAATTCTTATTATATATTATCTTTGTTGGGCCTATATAGTTATTGTTTTATAAGCAAGGACTCTCGTGTATAATGTTCCTCAACAATTTTAAAGATCTGTCACGAATTATCCTCATAGTTTTTGCATTTAACTTCTTTGTCTTGTTGTCAGTGTTAATGGCGTCACTTGATTCTGGCTCATTTTTCCCAAAGAAATAATCTATTACTAAAATAAAGTTTTTTATATGGCCATGTGATACTTTATTTTCAACTGCAAGCAAAATGTTTATGCATAGACCCAAAAGAAAACCCATCTTCTTTTTGAAAAAGAGAAACCCTTTTGTGGTAAAACATAATAGGGTTGACGTCTACCATGCACTAGCTCATTTTTCCTAAAGAAATAATCCATTGCTAAAACGAAGTTTTGTATAGGGGCATGCGCTAATGTGCTTTCGATTGCAAGCAAAATGTTTATGCATAGACCGAGAAGAAAACTTGTCTTCTTATTAGAAAGAGAAACCTTTTCATGGCAAAACATAATAGTGTTGAGTTCTACCATGCAACTTGAATGTTGGCTTACCGGGTACCTGAGACGCCCCATCATAACATGAGCATTGTTTTCCTTTTTACGTCAGTATAGTTATGCCTCTGAGTTAAAGACTCACCATATGTTATTATACAATGCTCTGGAGACTTAATTATGGTTTAGTTGCATCATGCATTCGATTACTCAAGTTTTTCATTTTATTACTATATCTGGGTTTGTTTTATGTTTTTTAAAATGATTATGAAACCCTGTATAGCGTGGATATTTGACAGTCAACAAAATAGCTTTGCATGCCCAAAGAAAAAAGGGTCCAAACCTCCACAAAGCCCTTACATGGTAAAAAAACATATTTATTCCCACTCCATATTGCATCTGCTAGTTCAATGGATTTTGAGCCATTTCCTCATGGCCCATTGCAAAATTACATCGTTATTGTTACTCATATAAGGCAACACACCACTCTATAGTACTCATTACTCACATCAAAGGTCCATAGGCATATTTTTACTTGGGCCAATCATTTGCTGATAAAGGGCATGTCTTGTCTTATATGAATCTTGTTTTGTATATACTTATCATGTTTGCAAAGTTTCACCAGCCACATCTTTGGCTATTTAGTGACAGCCACATGTCCCATTCATAGTTCCAGATTATGACATAGTAATATGTTTGTCTCTCATATCGATTTTTTTTTTAAAACATAGTTTCTTTGATTTCAGGTTCCCCCTCTTGTCATAATTATCACTTTATACCACCTAACACTAACAAGGCATTTCCTTAGCTCACCTTAAAATCCTATGTATGCATCGAAGCACCCATTTGAGTGAGTTTGCAAAATATACTAATCCACACATGCAAAAAAAAGTTCCATAAATTTCAAAATTCCCTTCCAATTATAGAAATTAAAAATCCCTTTAACATAGCCAAATAACCAAAGCGAGAGCATGTTATTTTCTTGGTTTATATCGTCTTCAATTGATGTTATTCTGGTAAAATTATCAATCTAGACTCCCATGCCTCCTTAATCACACACTATAGTGCAACACTCAACATTTTTGCTTCAGTTTTTTTTATCATATATGTTTCACTTTACTACTACACTGTTTGATAAATTCTAAGACCTTTGAATGTTAAAAGGAGACCATTTACTTATGTGACAATCATTTTAATTATCCTTAAACTACTACAACAATGGTTAGAATTGAGTTAAAACATGTTACAACTTTTATTTTGTCTATATGGTCATAAAAATAATAATGTTGTCCATTTATCAACATGGGTATATATCTTCTAGCTATCAGTTTTATGATGTCATGGCCCATATACACAAAATGTATTTCTTTGAATATGCATAGTTTCTTTCGCATAGATGATCAATCCCCTTCCCTACATAAGCTGGGTTTTCCCTTGTGTATGTGTTTATCAAGCACCCTAGCATTTACGTAAAACTTGATGTCAGACAAGATTTTACTTTGTTGATTGCATGCTCATGCTTGAGGAATTAATGGTTGCATAATATATTTTCTCAGCCACTTTACACTACGAGCTTCTTTAGCAGAGGTTCTTGGGGTGACCAGAGAGGCCATGGTAGAGAACAAATGTGTCCTAGAGGGAGAATATAAACAAATGTATCATATTTTCCATACACTTTCATATGGACTTTGTACTAGAGTTCAATCAATTGACCCAAACAAGCCATTTATATCTCAAGGCTCCTCCTCATCCTCCCACTCCTCATGCTTCACAGAACTCACCCCCTCCACACCCCAACATTATGAAGATCCCAAAGCCTTAGATGCCACTACAATAAACCATGTAGCATGATGGATGAAATCCCAATCCCACAAGGCCAACATCTAATTTTTCCCATTGGCCCAATATGTCTCACCACTTAGTTCCACCTTTGATAATTGCATGCCATGCACCATCTACACTCTCTTGGGCTATGTCCTCTTGTGCCAATCAATTGGTTCATTCACATGCTCACATCGTAATTGGAAAACTTCATTTATCTATTGTCCCTATGCATTCCCCTCTAGAGACTACATCTACACACTCCCACACTAGTGCATGAGAAATAGATGCAAAGATGGAATCATAAAAACCTCATATTATAAAAATTAATAGACACCTAATATTATAAAACCCAATATACCTAATATCATAAGACAATTTTCCATTACTTTACATGTTATCAATTATACATCAAAAAATATTATTAATCACTTGAGGACAACATCTATCCCAAAATGAATACACAATACATCTCATGATACATCTAGTCCTTAAATCAAAGTGATAACATTTCATTTGCTTCGTCAAACCTGGACACTTTAATTGAATCAACATGCACGGAAAGATACCACAACATATCATAGACACAAATTTGTGTCCGTATAACAAGAAGAACAATAGCTTAGAGAATACAAAGTCATAATTGAAGATGATCATACATTGAAGTCATAATTGAAATTGTGGATTGAAAAATGAATTGAAATAGGTAGCGAAAGAGAAATTCCAATGGAAGGGAATGGAAGGGCTCACTTAATAGGTGGAAAAGCAATTTTAATTTCATATTCTTGGGTTTGAAACTCAAAACTTTGATCTTCCATTTCCCAAATATTTAATTTAATTTGTATGAATGTGACTTGGACGAAGAATATTCAAAGTATATGAAATTTAGACCATCCAAACAATTTTTAATTTATAAAGAATTGGAATTCCTCAACACCAATTCCAATATAGACCACGCTTATCGGCATAATTATTAAAAATAATAATAATTGTATTGTAGGATAGTTAATGAAGAATGCAAGTTTCCAAATCAACTTATAGGATTTATTCTCCACAACTAGTGAATATGATGAGCATTGATTGGTATCAAGAGTGAAAATGATGTGTGAGGTGGTTGAAATTTCAAGATAGCTTCTACTTGGAAATTTATTGGTATAATAGTTACGTACATTATCTTAGATCAACAAGATTTGTTTAATGAAATGCGGTGGCATAGGATGGCTAAGTAAGGTAGGTTTCAATGATACTTGTTGAACTACCTTTACAAAGTTCTGCAAGCCATTGCACTTCATTATCATTCCTCCTTTGAATGGCATAATAATTAAAAAATAAGCCTTGGTAGGTGGGGTTCCCTAGGAGCAATAAGAAGATAGACATTTGACATCACTTCATGGTTCAATGTTTTCATGAGAGCATATAGTGTAACGAGTAATATATGGGATATGGTGCTTACATATGTGGTTTGAAGGCCTTGTTTTAACTTAGAGCACTAACAATATGCATGGTCACTATGTGAAATTGATAATTACAACATGGCATGAGCTCACTATGGAAAAACTTTTGTTGCACAAGTATGATAACAATTTCTTAATCAATTTTATTTATTTTTTATTTTCATTCAAAAAAGATAATGAATGTAAAATAAAAAACAAATTGTCTTGTGAAGCAATTATGCAGGCTCAAACGAATCAAAATGGCTCTTAGATGCACGCTTTTGAATATGGAAAGTAATGTACAATGAAGCTCCAAGTACATAAAATGGTAATTATTCCAATAAAAAGTCTTGAAGACATGAATAGTATGAAGTTCAAGTGGCAAATGTTTGTTCCACGATTAGTTGTCAAATATCATTTGACACTATCATATGATATCAAAGTTACAAGCACTCACACAATATGGCATTGTTGTCAGGTAGATATATCATCAACTCAAGTATCAATGATATGATACATGGTTCAAACGAGGCATTCATGGTATATTACACACCTTTGTGCTTGTTATAACTTACCCACCCTTATGTAAACACAACCTTGTGATACATATAAGAAACTTGGTACGCCATTCCCATGATATAACATTAATTGTAAGCGAAATATTGCAAATAAGGTGGTAATTATTATGGTTTTACTTCAATACATCATGTGATTCATGCACATGATGGCAAGGCACATTTCAAGATTCCCAACTACGTAAGGTTAGTTAGTAAGGAGGCAAAAAATTGATTACTCTACATTGCCAAATTTGGAGTTGTTCCCACTTAGAAATTCCATGGAAACCCGAGTTCAAAGCTTTGGATTGTTGGGAGGAATCGTTGATAACCACCATCAAACTCCATTAGCACCATATAAGTGATTATTCTTGGGTATGGGGAATGTCTTAGCTTGGAAAATGATAGATGTGTATTCAACAAATGTAGCCTCTGTTTCAGTTATTTTGCGTGCTTGGAGTGGGTTAATCTGATTTTCATTTTATTTCCCTTGTCTTGTTTCCTTGTGATTGCATCTTTGTCATGCATGCAAAAGAAAATAGTTCTTGTTACAGCCTAAGCTTATCATAAATGGTCTTTATTGGGTCTGTATAGTTATTGTTTTTTAAGCAAGGACTCTCGTGTATAATGTTCCTCAACACTTTTAAAGATCCGTCACAATTTATCCTCCTTTTTTCTAGCATTTAACTTCTTTATCGTCTTGTCAGTGTTAATGGTGCCACTTGGGTCCTACTCATTTGTCCTAAAGCAACAATTTATTGCTAAAATGAAGTTTTTTATAAGGGCATGTGGTATTGTGTTTCGGCTACAACCAAAATGTTTATGCATAGAATTAAAAGAAAACTCATCTTCTTTTTTACAAAGAGAAACCCTTTCGTGGAAAAACATAATAGCGTTGAGTTATACCATGCACATTAAATGTTGGCTTACCAGGTACCTAAAACTCTCTGTCATAGCATGAGCATTCGGTTATTTTTACTGTCAATATAGCTATGCCTCTAAGTCAAAAACTTGCCATATGTTATGATATAACACTCTGAAGATTATATTATGATTTAGCTTAAGCATACATTCCATTATTCGAGTTTGTCATTTCATTACTATACTTGGGTTTGTTTTATGTGTTTCAAAAATAGTTTTCCATGCCCAAAGGAAAAGGGGCCAAATCTCCATAAAGTGCTTGCATGGTAAAAAAATCATATTCATTCCCACTCCATATTCCATCTACTAGTTCATTGGATTTTGAGTTATTTCCTCACAACCCATTGCAACATTACAATGTTATTATTATTCATTTAAAGCAACACATCACTCTATATAGTACTCGTTACTCACAACAAAGGTCCACAAGCGAAATTTTGTTTGGGGCAATCATTTGTTGATAAAGGGCATGTCTTGTCTTATATGAGTCTCATTTTTTATATGCCTATCGTGTTGTCAAGTTTCATCAACCACATATTTGGATATTCAATGATAACCACATGTCCCATTCATAGTTCCATATTATGACATAGCAATATGCTTATCTCTCATATCGAATTTCTTTAAAAACATAGTTTCTTTGATTATGATTCCTCCTCTTGTCATGATTATCACTTTACACCTCCTTATGCCAACGTGGAATTCCCCTAGCTCGCCTCAGAGGCCTATATGCATTAAAGCACCCAGTTGGGCGGACTTACAAAATATATTGATCCGCACATGTAAACGAAGCTCTGCAAAATTTCAAAAATCCCTTCTAGTTATAGAAGTTGAAAAGCCCTTTAGAGTATCCAAATAACCAAAGTAGGAGCATGCTATTTTCTTGGGTTATACCGCCATCAATCGATGTTATTCCAATAAAATTATCATTCCATTCTCCCATGCCTCCTTAACCACATATTACAACACATCATCCATAATTGTTTCTTTTGTTCTTTTTATCATATATGTTTATCTTTGTTGCTACAACATTTGATTAATTAGGAGACCTTTAAATGTTAAAGGGAGGCCATTTAATTGTATGACAATAATTTTATTTTGCTTTGAATTGTTACAACAATGGTTAGAACTAAGTTGAAACACGCTACAACTTTCATTTCTCTTGTATTGCCATAAAAAGAAAAATGTTGTTTCAATTATCAACATGGGTATATATCTTTCAACTATAAATTTTATGGCATCATGGCCCATATATACAAAATGTATTTATTTGAATATCCATAGTTTCATTCATATACATGATCGGTCCCTTTCCTTGTATAAGTTGTTTCTTTCCCTTGTGTATGTGTTTATCAAGTACCCTCGCATTTACGTAAAACTTTATGTCAAACAAGATTTTACTTTTTTGATTATATATTCATGTTGTGAGAATTAATGGTTGCCTAACATATTTCCTTGGTTACATTACACAATAAGCTTCTTTAATAGAGGTTCTCAAGACAACCAAGGAGGTTGAGGTAGAAGGAAAAATGTAACATGTAGGGAGAATAGAAACAAACGTATCAGATTTGTCATATACTTTTATGTGGAGTCCAAAGAGTTCAATTAATTGACCCAGACATGCCATCTATATCTGAGGGGTGCTCCTCATCGTCCTCCTACTCTGCAAGCTTCACAAAACTCACCCCCTCCACACCGAGCATTATGGAGATCCCAAAGCCTTAGATGCCACTCTAACAATCCATGCAGAATGATGGTTGAGATTCCAATCCCGCAAGACTAGCATTTGATTTTTCCTATTAACCCATTGTGTCTCATCACTCAATTCCACCTTTGGATACAACATCTCATGCATCGTCTGCACTCTCTTAGGCTATGTCCTCTCGCTCTAATCAACCATTTCATTCACCTCCTCACATCATAGTTAGAAAAATTCATTTGTTTGTTGTCCTTGCACATTTCCCTTCACGGGCTACATCTATACACTCCCACACAAGTGCATCGAGAATATATGGAAAGAGGGAAATTTATTTCGAAGATATGGACCTAGAGATACAAGGAGGAGAGAGTAGTGGAGGAAAAGAATGTAGAGCAGGTTCTAGTAGGCATCCTAAGTTATCTTGAGAATGCAGTTCTATTATACTTTTATGGTTCAATATGACTTTTTACGAATATATTGTAGCTACAATACTTACTATATATTTTTTGGACAACATATTAGTTTTTTTTTATCATGCTATATTTTGATGATGCTACTATTTATGGGAGGCACAAGGTTGTTTCATATGGTTGTTTATCTTTGAAGAAGGGTGATATGATGCTTCATGTGCACATTTTTTATGGTGATGGTATTTCTTGATGATGTCATAATTACATGTGGTATATATT